>UFQX01001052.1:165234-199038 GCA_900497675.1 Arapaima gigas
TTTTTTTTTTTTTTTTTTTTTTTTTTTTTTTTTTTTTGGTCTATTACTATATAGAATTGATGGGAGGTACAGAGGTAATTGTGATGCATAGAATTCCAGGAAGAGTGGGCTGTCAGGGATTTATTTTTCTCTTTACATTTCCTACTAAACATTTCTGTTTAGGAAATTTTTCTTTCCTCTCCTCCGTTGACTGGTGCTCTAGGAAGGTCTTAATTGTGGGGAGGTTTCTCACCATTGTTCGCTGTATAGCATAATGGCCTGGATGTCATTGCAAAGACCTTAATGTGTCATTTGCCCTTTAAGTCTAAAGGTTTAAATTGTTCAAATGTCCTATTTGACATCTAAATAGTGGTAATTATATTAAAAGATACATTTTCATAAGTAAAGTTTTAAAGGCTTATTTTGAGTTGTTCTTCACACTGGGTACTCGACTTGCAGTTGGGACTAGAAATCCGTTTGTAACTCGTATTGCTTTTACCATGCCTCAATAAAGGCTGAAGTACTGTTAATAAAAATAAATAGAATAATGAAGAAAATGCCATTATAAATAAATGGGGATGTGTTTGTATCATCAAACTCATAAGTCGAATGTTCGTAATGCAAAAACGTTTCATTTGATTTATGTAATAAATCTACTTCCATTGAAGCCAGTGAATTTAAGAAATGTTCTCTCTCAAGGGTCATTCAGAGACCAAGTTTAGCTCCGCTAAAGTGAATACAGGTATGTTCCTGTCCTACATAAGCTGGTTAAAACCCTGTTGGTGATATCTGTGTGCATATTTGCTGTTACCAGTCGGATGAACTGGACCCAAACCTCGTATCTCATATCACTTTGTGGGTTTATGGCTCCTGAAAGGTGTCACTTCATTTGTCTTTTCAAACAAACAAAATGGGCTCACTTATGAGAGTGTGATCTCCCCACTCTTAAATATTTAAAAACGGTTTACAATAATTTTTGAAACATGCACTTAAAAAAAAAAAAGTAGCCAAACATGAAGCTGTAGAAAATTTGACCAAACAAATGTTTCATATTTGCAGTGGTTCATGATTTATTTCTGCACTTTTCCCGTTGTTCCCTATGATTGCACCACCTTTTAGGCATTATTTCAGTTCCACTTTTTCTCCCTGCACTGAAATTGGCTGCAAAGACTGATGCTGCCTCCATGACCCAGCTGACACTGCCAGCGCTGTGACTGGCCACTTCTAGACCAGGTTGGCACACATCTCTCCCTCTGTAACACAATAGTGTGCCTGTTCATCTGGCATCTGCATAAGTGAAGCCGCCCTCCTCCTCAGCCTTGTGTTCTGCCTTCCACACATGCCTGTGAGCAGCAGCAGGTGTCTGCATTGCGAATTAAACTCCCAGCATGTATACCTACACATCGATGTTTCCATTTAACCTTTGAGCAGCCAGTCTCCTGTGTGAAGTACTGCAGTCAGCTTGATGGTATCGATCATTCACTCTGGGGGACGGGGACGTGCTAGACACACGAAGCACAGCACTGCTTTTATTTTTATTCGGGTTTTATGTAGTTCATTTGCTCCCCCATTAAGTCCACATTCGTCAGTGAAGAATTATTTGATATGCCCCAGAATGCAATGCTGCCAGAACAGCCAATGTGGGTGATTTGCTCATTCCTTCCCTTTTAAGAGGCTGTTCAACACCTACAGAGTGTCCATATTTTAATATCTCAATTACTGTGGGCGATGATGTAATGTTGAACACTGGTAATTGCAAATATTTTGGTGGAAAAATTGAACAAGTGCCAGTGAACTCTAATACCTGTAGGTGGCGTGACACTTGTGGGTGCTTGAGTAAAGGCAGTTTGAATGTTTGCCATAGTCTCCTTGGAAACTGACAGTCTGCCACAGCGCTTTCCTTTCTCCATTGTTCCTGTTTCAGCATCAATCACGACTTTAACTTCAAGTGGATGCTTTCAATAATTCATTGTGAACGATCGCCAGACGTAGAGGTGGTGCTGCTTCTGCGTTGGGCTTCCTCACCGACAGGTGCCATCTTAAACGGTGATCAGTGGCAGATGTACAAATTGTTTACGTGCCTAGGCATTGTGTGCTACTGTAAATGCGTGTTTGATTTTCTACTAATTATATTTTTTTGGGTGCTAAATGTTGGGTACACTGAGCTGCACTGCAGTTCACAGCTGCAGTTTTAATTTCCAGGGATCCATGTGATGGAATTGGCCCGTCTGTGAGTGTCTACAGATAACTTTCCAGCTTCCTTGTGTCAAGATACTTGGAAGCAGGTGTTATACATGTTTTGCAAACAATAACACAGTTAATGCTTTGTCCTCAACACTTTGCCCCTCTCCCATGGCGGGGTTGATAAAGCCTTTTATGGTCGCACCCCTCAGCTGCCATCTGGTCTCGCTGGTCCCGGAGCGCTGCTCTTCCGTTTAAAGCTCAAAAGTGATTACAGTGTCCATCAGCACTCTGAAGGAGTCGCATCACCCCGAGATTCACGTTTGACAGAGTAATTAGAAAACTGTCTCTGTCTGTAATCACTGCGGCTCAGCTTGAGGGGCTCCGTCCACCGCTGCCCCCTCCTGGAAAGAGCAGAAGTGGGACAGGAGACCCAGGCTGGAAAATAAACAGGAAGCAGTTCCCTACACAAATAAGTATCCAATCCACGTTTCTAATGTATTTGCGGACGACCCTTTTAATCGATGACTGTCAGCCACAGAAGATGGCCTCCCATTGCCAGCCGCTCCATCCAGCAGGAGTGTGACCATGATGGGATCTGCCGGCCGCAGTTTAATCCAGCCAACACCTGTGCAAATCTTTAATGACTAATTGATATGCTGGGGTGTTGCGCAGATCCGAGCGGCAGCCTGTGGGCTCTTCCTCTGCCACTGCTTCCAGAGGAGACGTTAGTTGCACCCACCTATACCATACAGGTCCTTTGGTGTGGGGTCATTATTGCTCAGATCCACAAACCTATAGGAGGTGGCCAGCAATTATGGGAAATGTGATTCCTCATCATTTTTGCACTATATGTTTGTCAGGGCAAAGTTGGATTTAGAATATTGTGTCTGCCTTTCAGTGTGTTTGTACAGATGGATGGATAATTGGATGGGCAGCAGGTGGAGTAGTGGTTAGAGGTTTCACCTTGCAATTGTAAAACCAGGTTGAAATCACACTCTTGCTGTTGTGCCCTTGATGAATGTACCTCCTCTAAACTGGCACAGTAAACAGAGAAATATTGTGCTCACTGCAGCTACTGTGGAAAATATACTTACATGTGGGGTGTACCTGAAATAAACAGTGATTTATGACATCATTGACCAGTTCACCAAGGCCAGGGCTGCTGCTTTTGCTTTTTCAGACAATGACCCCCCCAAAAAACTTGAATTTTGGTCAGACTTTTTACTGGCTTGAGTTAAACCGAGCTCATTGTCAGTTGGTTTGTTGTTCGTCACCCTTTGTTCAAATGTAATCACCGCTCTTTCCAGTGCTTCTCCTGGTTGTATTAAAGTCTATTAGAGTCTAAAGTGTATTAGTCTTTTTAAGAAAATTTATTTTAACACAACAGCAAGCAAGTATACATAATTACAGCACTAATACATTACATTATACAAAAAGCATAGTCTATAGTCTAAATAATAGTAGCAATATATTACCTAATTATATATTAACTCTAACCCATATATATAACCTGTAATAATCTGTATATGTATCTTGATTGACGTTTTACATTTAAAGACAAGAAATTTGTTTTTAACTTTCAAGTATCTGTATAATAAATGTTCTATTCCATCAAGTCGCGTACAAGTTCCCTATTTGTTTCATTAATGTTTGTACACATTGACGAAGGCCTGAAGCCAAAACATGTTTAAATGTCATGTGTTTAATTTTCGTATCGAAACAAATATGGGCACAACTGTGTGTGCTGTCCTACTTGCATTTTGTAGCAATAAAAATTACCTAGCTGTATAAAATAGTTAAATCAATGCAAGTAGCGGCTCTGGAGGCAGAAGTGTCTGGAAAATAAATAAATGTGAATGTTACGTTATTAGTAGATTGACAAGAGTGAGACACTGACCATTTTCAAAGGGCTGCAGTTGCTGGAGTTGCAAAGATGATATTAGAATATGGTTCAGTCAGTACTGGTTGTAGTTTTTTTTTTTTTTTTTTCCCCCCCCCCCCCCCTCCCCCCCACACTATGCATTTTGAGGGACAGAAGTTGCTGGGTTCCTTGTGGCAGCTTTTTTTTTTTTTTTTAATATTTGCATGCAAATTAAAAAATGCAGAGGATTCCATCTTTGCTTGTTGCTTCTCTTTCACTAGAAAAGTTGAGTATGGGTTTTTTTCCGTTCCCCTGGTGCATTTAGGAGGTCAAATAAGCTCTCTTAACTCAATTTTTTGCATGAATATTTTATGTTGTTAAACTGAAGCACATGTGCACTCTCAGCCATTTGTCCCCAAAAACCACCTGTCCAGGTTAAAACCGGAGCTCACGCGTTTATGTCTTCAGTGTTTCTTTAAGATGCGGCATGGTGCCACATCTTGGACGACCGCTTCTGTAAGCAAATGCACTTTACAGGGAGAGAAGTTGTCTGTGCAAATGGGGCGATGGCAAAAACGCACAGATGCCCTTTAAACGGCTCATTGGCCTCGAAGATCAGGTGCAGTCTGAATTAAAATCATTTGGATAATTGACCTTCCGTGTGAATACATTTGAATAAATTAAATTTGATTGGCCATGTAGCATTATGAACAAAGTAAAAATGTCTGCCTTTTAAATGCAGCGCCAGTTTGTTGTGCCGGGTCTCCGAGGTGATTATGCATGCCGCCTGGTGCTATTACAAATTCTTCGGCCTTAAGAAAAAAAAAAAATTTTTAAATCTCATACTGGAAGAAACGTTGTTTGAGAGGAGGGCTGTGAATACTTATTATGGAAAGATGGGGAGGGTAGAGGGACTTGCCATGATCCTGGGGTGCAGTTCGTGCCCCTCAAGCAAGATGCTGAGATTAAATTATTAATATGTGGACAGAAAGAGATTCATGAGACGAGTCAACAGCAGGTGGCGTAGTGGTTAGAGCTGATGCAAGGACCCAGGCTCAAAACTGACGACCTGTTGTAGTTCTGTACAGTGTGGTACTTGCCTTGAGTTTATGTGATAAAAATAAATCAGCTGTATAAATGGGCATATGACTGTAAGCAGCTTTAATGTCCACTTCAGCTAAATGAATACATGTAGATGTCCCTGAGGCTCTGTGGTGGTTTAACGATGAACACAGTGCCAAGCATCTTTGGAAATGCGGAATGTCAGCCCGGCAATGACACTGGGATCGTATTACGGGCACTGGTATCCAACGTGATGTGCACAGCTTACAGTTTTACACTTTTGCCAATTATAGGGCAAATTACCTCTTCACCTCCTGCTCACGGACCATGTTGCTATCTTCCACTGTGAACTTTTACTGGAGATATTAATTCTGGAATTAACACATTAACAATTTCATGCCAAGCACAGCATGCTGCCTATGCCTGATGGTGATGCACAGGGTCTTGTAACCTGAAGGTTGGTGGTTTTATTCCCAGCAGAAGTATGGCATGAGTCAGAAGTTTAAGTACACCTAGTTAGAACCAGGTTTTTTGTGACTGTGATTTAAACTATATCAGAAATGTGATATAATGAAAATCTCAAACATTTTCACTGAAGTAGTCACCCAGTGCAAACTTACAACATACCATGTCATTTATGGGGGAATCTCTCCATAAATATCTCTGTGTATAAAGGACTGTCTCTGTTTGTTCTTTATGGGCAGCTTTGTGTTACAAGCCACATGCCTGAAATTTGGCCCACAGGTACTTCTCACCCTAAGTGCACACATTAGTGGTGTTATGGTATTTAACCATTTCTTTTTCTATTCCACCTTTGCTGTGTACTTACACAATTGTTGGTCTGTATCTATATCTCTGTCTGTTGGGGAAATTAACCTTTTCCCACTCAGTTATACTTTTGCTTTGGAGAAAAGCATCTGTGTAATGCATTGAAATTTCCAACAGCTGCACTCCATCTTTGACTGGCCAGAAAAATGAAAAGTTTGCCTTGAATGTAAGATTTTCCTCTGTGTGTGTGTGTGTGTGTGTGTGTGAGTGTGTGAGAGAGAGCGAGAGTATGAAATAAACACAAAAAACATTCCCATGTCTGTCTCCTTATGTGAAGCACAGTCTTCGTCACCCTCTGGAAACTCAGTTCAGATCCATCTGCTGCACTCTCAGGATGGACAGCCGTTAACTCTTTGCTGGTAGACGATGGAATATTTACATAAGGGCACCTCTCACTGATGATATCTGGCTCTTGTGGGATGAGTGATGGGTTTTTCTGTGGAAAAACAACGGCACCGGTCAATGTTTCCCTGAATGGAGGCACCAGGAGAAGCGGATATAGATGTGTGAATTCTACATCCCTAACAGACAGCTGACACCATCTCCTTTATGCATCCATCTCTCTAGTCCTCCCTCGTACCCTCTCCTCTCGTGACTGTGGTTTATCTGGCTACATTTGCATACTGTCAGGAAAACTTCACTGCAGTCCCTTCCCCCAGTTTCTATGTGTCCTCCTAGGAATGTCAGCGGTTTGACCTGGTTTGTATCATGTTGCAGTATAGGGCTTGTAGGTGGCACTGTGGTTAGATCTGCCACCTTTTCATTCAGACGACTTGGGTTCAAATCCCATCTCCTGCTATTGTACCCTTGATAGTGGTACATACCCCAAGTTGAGCGAGTAAAAATTATCCTTCAAGGTTTATTTGTTAATCTTTTTAAGTAGGTGAACTTTTTTGTTTACAGTATCAGGTATAAGATTTCCCCTCGTTGAATATCTATAATTCAGAAACATGGGTGACCTTCTGTTTATTGAATTTAATTGAACCACTTTGCTGAAATGATACTTGTGGCACAATATAAACCCCCCCGATTTCAGTGACGTTGATGTCTGTCTGGTGGGGGAAAAATACTTCCATCTTTAATCAGTAATATGGGAGCCCAGTGTCTGTTCCAGAAGCATAGGCCACAAACCAGGGTACACACGTGGGTCACAGTCCATCATAAGGCAGTCACACACACCTGTACACTTACTCACACTTAAGGGCAGTTTAGTCACCACTCCACCTGAGACACATCTTTGGACTGTAGGAGTAACCCAGAGCACCTCTGGGAAATCCACATGAACTCTACACAGACCGAGCTATAGTTGAACCCACAGCCCAGGAAAGGCAAGTCACCAGTGTTGTGTAATATTAGGAACGAGTATAATGTAACCAGAGGAGTTTGTTGAGTGGCAGAAGGCAAGACTGTAGTAGCGCTACAGAAATGCGCTGCCTCCTGTGAACTAGACCTCCATAGCCTTTAGCCTCAGCTGACGTTTATCACGTATTTTAGGCAGCTTTCAGCGCACAGTGATTCTCATCCAGTCTGCCTGCTGTACTGTGGTGTCTCTCAATTGTGAAGACGGGGGAATTTAACCTCCTTCAACTGTACCGTTAAATAATTTAGCAACGGTCCAGGACTCGCGGTATCCGCCCAGGCGGAGCTGTGCCACGAGGCCTTTTTCCGCAGCTTTATTTCATCAAGCGCTGCTCTTTGTGCCTCACTCGCTCCTCAAATCGAACAGCTGCTCACCTGAAAAGGCACTCCCCCCACACACCTCGCACTCAGCCTCAAACCCATTTTACCTATGATTGCTTCCTTTTCTTCTCCTCCTTCAGTCCAAGCAAGGAACGCTGGTTTGATTTTCCTAGATGGGCCATGCAGGGCTCTTTGTGCGTCGCGGAAAATGGGAAGGACATTGTGAACTCTTAATTCCTAAGCGAGCCCTAAGCCACTGCAGGCCGGCAAACGAGTTTCTTGGTTTGGCTTTGGCTTTTTCCCCTTTCCATCTACCTGTATTAACATTGTAGAAAGTGGAAGCATCTACCTATGTAAACCTCAAGTAGGCAGCAGGTGGCATAGCAGGTAGAGCTGTCACCTTGCAGTGGAAGGACTCTGGTTTGAATCCCATCTCCTCCTGTATTCCTGTCGAAGGTTCATATTCTGAATTGCTCCGGAGAAAAGGATCACAAACAAGTAAATGTGTCTAGGTCAACCATTATGAACACCTGATGTTTTAGGGAGCCACAGCCTAGTGACATCGGTACATGAGATAATGCAGATGAATCCTTAATTTCTATATTACTGTAAAAATTCAGTTTTTTGTGGCCATGGTTCATCAAGTTGGGAGCCGCATAAATGCGTGCAAATTGTAGGCAAATGGTCTTTGATAAGTGTAAATTAGAGTACGTGTGCACAACGCTTGGGGTTTCTAGGTTTGTTGGTTTATTTGTGAGCGGGTGCTTCACAGGGGGTGTCAGCTGTGTCTGTGTTGGTTGCTTCTTTCTGACATAATGCTTCATCTTTTCCGCTTTGGCCCAAGAGGAGCTGTCATGCTTCAACAGGCCGGATAATGATTTCCCTCTTATCCCCTTCGCCAGGCCCGGGTCCCAGCCCTCAATTGGAGCCTGGGCCCCTGAGTCGTCTTCCGCACGGCACCACCGGAATAGCAAAACTGACTAGGGGTGGGGGCACCAAGATATGGCCCCCAAGTAGATAAGATGCTGCTGAGAAATGAAGACAAGGAAATGAAGATGGGATTGAAACCCAGATCTGTTATCAGCTGAGGTTAAATTGCCTGTTTAGTGACGATATTGTATCATACGTTGGTTTTGACGGCACATTTCTTTCCTGCAATTGACAGGATGTTTGACGCTCGGTAGCATGGGGGCCTCTTCTCAGGGATTTGGCTCTGACATTAAACCCTTTTTAAAGGCTGCAGGTGGCGTAGTAGTCAAAGACTGCCTTTTGCTCCCTGGGCTCGGTTTCGAATCCCACCTCATAGTCTGGCTCATTTTGAGATCACCCCTCTGCTCCCCGTAACTGGACTTGTGTTATACATTTACCCTGGGTGACTATTTCAAAATATACAGGATTTATTCAAAATGTACGTTGTTGATTGTTATAGTTTGAATATCATCAGTAGTTGGCGTGATGGTTAGAGCTGCTGCCTTTGCCAGATTCAAATCCCGCCTTCTGGCTGTAGTACCGTTTAACCAAGGTACTTACTCTGAATTAATACGGTGAAAATCAGTGTGCTGTTCTGAGCCGGTGTGGAGAAGAGTGTCAGACAAATGAATAAAAGTGGAGTTAAGTTTCACTCTTACTTGACAGAGGTGTTACGTAGAGAAAGCGGAGCGGTCGTGATGCGGGTTGCTCCTGGCGGTTGGCGGCGTCGTGCAAACTGCTCATTGAGGTGGGGGATTGGGGGGGGGTGGAGCCCCATGGGCTTCACTGTTTGTCTTTGAAAGGCGTTTCGGTTCCACACAGCCCAAGCATCGGCAGCTCTTACAAATTTCACACCCACATGCTCCATGAAAGGCCCTCTGCTGTAAACATGGCACCGGAGAGACAGGATCTGCCGGCATTGTTGCTTCTCAGCTGTTTACTTCACAGCAGCGGCGCTCAACCTGCGGCTATAGTAGACAGCCATTGAGAGCCTTGATTTAACCTTTGACCCTGACTGAGTGTAAACTGTGGGAAGAGCTGAAAAAACAGTTGACTGTGGAAACTGCCAAACAAATTGTTAAAGACCAGGATGAAAGTATAATGTTTAAATAAAAGCTGCCAGTTCTGGCAAAATGTAGGCAGTTTTATGGGCATATTGGGAACACCGGTTAGGTTAAATGCGTATGTGTATGATACAATATATGTGGTTTATAAAATTTTACATTAATTTAGCTGTTGCTTTTCTCCAAAGCAACTTGGTGTTAAACTAATTGATTTACCCATTTATTTGAGTGCTGTTTTAATTTATGGTAAGTACCTTGATAAAGGGCACTACAGCAGGAAGTGGGATTGGAACCCAGTTCTTTTAGTTGTATGGTTGCAGCTTTAACCGTTACACCAGCTGAAGGAACTTATTGCATGTTAGCGCAGTGTCCACAGGCAGTGGGGCTTTCTTAGTGGCTGGACTTGAATGTTGTTTTTCCATATGGTTTCCTTGGTGTGACTGTGGAGGGGGCCATGCTGCGACGGTGGTGACAGAACCCACACCACATCCTGAAACTCACACATGATGTTTTTGAAGTCATTTAAATTAAATGTGGGTGAATTATACATCCTAAGCTAAACGCCCTAATGTCTCCCAGTAGTAATATGTCAATAATGGATGATGTGTTTTTTGCCTTTTTTTTTATTTTTTTTTTTTAAATATCATGCTGAATACCCCCCAACCACAACGGTTTGAAGCTGAGACTGAGTTTGCTCAGCCTGAACCATGCGTTTGAGCCTCACGATGCTTAAAGGTTATGGCTGTAATTAAACTGCGTTCCATGAGCCGCAGGACTGCATAGGGACCAAAATGGGCCCCAAACCAGGAAAGGGGGGTGGGCTTGGAATTGATTGGATCAGCAAAGATGGACTTTTAATTGGAGTGTGAGCCAAGGTGACTGAGCTCACCTGGGTGTGAGCGTCTCTCCCACCAGCCATTGATCAGCCAGCAACACGACTCCATCATCTGAGTGGCCAACAGGCACCAGCGCGTTGCCTGTCATGGTTGGCCCAGGGAGCTGGAGGACCCAGCTGGGGACGGAGGTGGAGGAAAGGCTTCCCATAACCCAGAGGTCCGGGTGTGGCAGAGCAGGGATGGATCCCCCCCCCCCCCCCCACGTCCTCCCGCTGTACCTGATACTCATGAACTTGAGCACAGAAGGTGNCCCCCCCCCCCCCCCAATGTCCTCCCGCTGTACCTGATACTCATGAACTTGAGCACAGAAGGTGGCAGTTTGTTGATGGGTTAAATACGATTCCCAAGTTCCTCCGCGTAGAAACACGTTACATTGCATTATTATTTTTAACATGTCATGCGGGTGCTCAGTTTTCGTGATGGAGTTCTGTGCACGTGTGCCTAAATCCCAGCAGATGGGCTATTCGTTTCGGCGAACGCTAATAAATGGCTAACTGGGGAAATGTGCTGATATTCCACAAAGATGTAACCAGAGATTGTGGAAGCAGCAGCGCAATTTGTTCCTTCTCATTTCCAGCAGGTTGAGCTCTTCTACCCTCTAGTGGCGCACTGGGTGGATAGATGTTTGTTCCCCCTTTCGCCATCCACAGCTGCAGCAAAAACGTGGAAATACATCATTATTTGCATCAAGGTTATCTGGAAAGGAACATATCATGGCATTCCGACCAGCTCCTCTCCTCTTCCCTCTGTTATCTGACTACAGCAGGAAAGGGGAACGAAACGGAGTTTCTGAAAGCAATCTGCATTTTGCCCACGTGTCCCTTGCTGTTGCATGATGAATAGCCACATGGCATTTTATTCAAATGTATGTTTTTTCTGTTTTTTTTCCCTTTCATTGAATGCTGACTCCATGGGGTTAACCAATCTGTGTTCACATATGTTTAGCGTTAGCATTGATAACTGTGCTCCCTAGTTTCTGTTTCCTCTCTGCGATTGAGCGTGATTGATCTTTCAACTGGGGGTGTGACGCTGGGTTGGGGAGATCAATTGCTGCAGACAGGGGGTGCTGATGCATCCTGATCTCGCTGTGAAGCTCTGTATGATACAACTAGAATGTGGCCTAGTTTGACTGGTTGGGTGCACCCCCACACCATCTCCCCAATACAGTACCTCACACCTTCCACCCCAGCACTCAGCCACCTGGACCCCCCATTGACTTGCTCAGGGGAAGGTGCAGTTTCCATTTAAACCCAACAAATTGACCACGAGACAGTAGCTGCCCAACATGAAGATGACCCAAGACATTTGATGCTCTGGACTGGTGCTGTGAGGTCTGTAAGTGTTCATGTAAGTTGGAATATTGTCTTCATCTGTTGAAGCAGTGAACAATAAACTGCCTCAAGCTGTGGGACTCAACCACGATGTGGGCAGGCGGTCCACCCTAAATAGGGGGCCCCTGTGGACTGTATTATTATTTTTTATTTATTTTCTTGTTTGCCTTTTATCCTATTCCCATATATGCAAAAAAACACATATTACACACACACACACACACACACACACACACATATATATATATATATATAATTTTGTTTTCTGCACCTGTTCTAAATGGTTACACATACTGCTCTCCTGTAGAAGATAAGAGCAGGAGGGAACTGAGCTGCTGGCTGTTGGTTAACGTGAAGAGAAAAATAAAATATCTTCACATTTAATTGCACCTTGTCGTTGACTCTCCTGAGAACCAGGATGATCTAAGAAGGATCAGTTCCATCACTGGGATTTGTGTCAAGCATTGAGGGTGTCGCTGCAGCATGGGGTCCCTGGACAACACAGCTTGTCGATGGGATCGTTCATAAACGGCGGAGATTGGTTTGCTGCACCTCTTGGAATGGATGACCTTGTAATGAGTGGAAGGGAAAGTGCAATTTACCCCACTATTGTTGTGTAGACAAAGGACACACTGTGGTGATGTTTGCACAGTGAAGAAAACCCTGAGCTATTTACATTTTTTCCACAGCAGTAAATAATCTTCCCAATAATGAGAACAAATGAGATGCACATGTGAGCTTTGAACCGACGGGCAGGGCCGGCTGTGTTCCACCAACATCTTATTTATATAAATTCCTCTATGGGTAATTCATCTCGCAGTGCTGCACAGCAACGTATTCTGTGTATATAGACGTCCACTTGGGAATAAGCAGTTTTAATTGCTTGACAAGTATAAATGTGTGATTGCAGAACCACTAGGAGCAACCAGCTGCAACGTGTCTCTATGTCCATTTGCTAACACATCAAGACGAGGGTTTGTCTTGGATGCTGGTGAGGAATCTTCATCTTTTATAGCAGTAAAGGATCCCATCAACTGAAGCACATCTCTTTCAGAGAGGGAGAAAAACACCTCCAGCCTACTTTCCTGCATCACGATGGAGCTTGTCAAGAATCATTAGAGACATCTCGGTCATTGCGAAGAACGAGCGAGGGCACAGGGTGACGGACGGCAGCCAAGCCGTCAAAAGCTAACAGCTTTTGTCAGTTACCTCACTGTTTAACATGCCCGTTGCTTTACTCGTGCTGCGGACAGCTAACTGGGCCTCCCTTCTGTACACTGCGATATGTATAAGGGTTTCTACACCTCCACCTGTGTGCGAGGGGATTAGTGTGCGATTGCCCTTTTTACTCCGCCCGTAAACCCTACCATTGCCACATGCAGAAGCAGAACAGCAGCATGCTGAGGTGCGGTGGTCAGATTTATCGACCTTTGAAGGGTTCTTTGCAAGTGCTGCCCTTTGCCTCAACCCTGCATGGGTGACTGTGACTTTTTTCCACAGAGATTTCCTGCTCAATGACACTGGCAACTGACTGGCATTCAGGCTAAGATCTCCTAGAGAACAAAATTAATTCATCATGCCCCCGCTCCCCGTGTTCAGTGAAAACCCTTCAAGAAGAAGCAAAGAAAAGTGGCTATTCGATGATGGCAGCGTGAACTCACGCCATATTTCCTTTTCATGCTTGTTTTTGCTCTACTTTGATTTGGTTCTATTTGCTCAAAATGCAGTCCTTTCTTATGAAAAGGACACGTGGAAGTGTGGTGCTCATCAAAGCTGGCTTCTTCCTGGCCTTTCAGAAAGAAAGAAAGAAAACATGCAGTGTTCCAAAAAAACGTATTACTTTTGTTAACCCCGGGCAAGTGAGCACGGCGTGTTTTTGGCATAGCGGGTAATAAAATTCCCACTAATCCTCGGTGTCTTCCTCAAAAACCCGTGATCCCTTCTCCTAGAAGGTAAACATCATTACTACAGAACATGGCGGAGCCGCCTGCCCGTGTGTGGGATAGATTTGCGGAGATTATAAATAAACATGCCAAATTAATCCCGTCGCCATACAAGTAACTTCACAGAAAACTGCCCCCCAGTAATTGCAGCGCTGATGGGTACATATTTGTAACTCAGGTTGGGTGTTGTGAAAAATTTCTTGTGTTGGATGTTCTTCCGCCTGTATTTTTCATTAGCTGCCTTATAGTGGAATTTAAATTGAACAGTCTTTCACCAGATCATTTACACATATAATATGAGCATACAGTAAGTGGCAAGCATACTGCAGTGGCATTGGGTCTCATAGGCCTTCTCCAGCACCGACTGCAGTGGGGACTGTTTTCCTCTTCCTTTTTCGAATATTTTATCTCACTTTAAATCTGTGTTTTGCTTGGCCCACTTGTGTAAGCAGCAGAAGCCTCTATCTGCCTTATGTTTCATTCTTTTTTAGTCTTAATTGGCAGAATGGCCATTTATAATCTTGTTTTCGCTCACAAACAAGCGGATTCCTACCAGGAGCTCTGGCTGCTACAGCTGAATGTGTCGCTGAATGAGTGTGGTGAAATATTGAAACACCCTTGTTTCATGTAAAAGAGCGGTTATTGATGGTAGCCTGGTGCTTCCCGCAGGCCGTGTGTGTCGGTGACTGATTTGTGCAAAGTGTGTTTAGCCAGACTGCTTTGCATGTCGGATGATTGGATGTCTGTGTTTATGCCCCGTGTAGGTCGAGGCCATCCTGGTAAACATCTTTGGGGGCATCGTGAACTGCGCCATCGTTGCCAATGGCATCACCAAGGCCTGCCGGGAACTGGAGCTGAAAGTGCCCCTGGTGGTCAGGCTGGAAGGTGGGTACCCCTGGTGTGGGAATACAAACCACCCGATGCCTGGGCTTTAATTGGGGTGGTCCTCAACTCTACTTATGAAAGGAAGCAAACTGTCTTTGCGCACATGATGATCATAATTCTTTAGTTTATATTTTTTTAAATAATTGGCTACTTACATTTACATTGATTTACAGTGTTAAGCTACACTGTATCTACATTTATATCACCGCCATAATATGGCTTACAAAAAATTTAATCACAGAAAAGGTGGGGTCACCTTATTGTCAGGGTAATGGAAAACAGTGGTTTTCGGTCGGTCTCCCAGTTCTGTGTGTAATGAAAAATCCGTAAATCCTGTATATTTATCGCTGTCGGAACAAGATGTTGATTGTAAAAGGAGCTGGAGGATGGGGGCCAATTTGTTTTATTGTGGAGCATGTAATCGATTGACTTTACTGTACCTGTGATGATTTCCCTCATTTATAGAGCAGACTGAATCTTACTGTATTAATTCAGGGTTAGTATTTTGATCAAGGGAACAACAGTGGGAGGTGGGAGTCATACTTGGGTCCTTTGAGTAGCATCTTTAACCACAACCTGCTGTCCCTAAGGACATTTCAAACTTTGCCCCTCTTACCTTGATTTACTGGAGATATTAGGGTTAAATGATTTAGACAGGTCCTTTCCGGGACTTGAACCAGCAACCTTGTGTAAATCACAGTAGTGCAGCATTTCCAAGTGAAATAGACCGTAAAACACTTTGTGGTGATGATGATTTATCATTCAGGGCTGAAGTGCTTGGGACGAGTGATTGTCACCACTGTCACGTCCCCCCCGGCAGAAATTAACAACGCTCAGGATAACGAAGGGATGCCGGTGTTTCTCACCTGTTTATGCTAATGAAGTCACAGAGCTGTGACTCCCAGGCTGTTAACTTATTGCATTTGGACATTAGGATAATTGGCAGAAAACAGCTGACTCCTCTGTCCTGAGAAGGTCCAGGAACCTGAACTTCATTAAATTACAGAACTCCGTTTGTTTGTTTTAATGCACCCGCCAGGCACTCTGTGTGTGTGTGTGTGTGTGTGTGTGTGTGTGTGTGTGTGTGTGTGTGTGTGTGTGTGTGTGAGAAAGCACCAACTTGCATTGCTAACGTGTGTTCTTGGATGAGTCTCTTTCAAAACTGCGTTCTTGTCTTTAATAATACAGTAATTTGCAGTCCCTTTTATACAAAGCAGCTTGCAGTTTAGCCCTTTTTACACGTGGATGTGTCACTGGGGATGTTCACATGCCCTCCCTTCTGGAAAGCAGTAGAGAACAGTAAGGAATGGGAGAATGGTGCGTCGATCTGTGAGGTGCACGATCCAATTTGTTGAACTTTGCTAATTTGTGTTTATTAGTTTAAAAATGTTCTGCTGATGTGTCTCAATGAGCAGAAAATTCCCTCTACATGCAAACATACTTGCCCAGTAAAGTGATATTATATCTTAGATGATAGAGGCCACTCCTTACAGAACCTGTTCTCTTAGTATAACTAATACTGTATCTAATCCAGGACACTTTTGAGTACTGGGTGAATGGAAAATTAAGTGGCAGGTGTTGAATTTTCGCGCCGCTTCTCTCCGAACGCTAGAGAATTCTTTCAAGGGATTTTAAGCTTTGCAAACTCGATAATGTTTCGGCTGCTGAGTTTTATACCTGTAAAGCTTCGCCGGTGGCCAAAGTGTGGAATTGGACTGGTTACAATGAATGATTTAGTTTGAGGGATAAGTAACCCCCCCCCCAAACCCCTCCAAAAATAAATAAATAAATAAAAATACGTCAGCCTGATTGATAGTCTTTTCCTCGTTCTCCTGTGGCTTTGGTCACCTCGGGGCCTGGCTGGTCCTATCACCTTGCTGGTCCTTTCCCATGTTCTGCCACTTATTAATTGAGATGTGTCATAGCTAACAGTGAGAGGGCCGAGATAGTCAGTGACAGGCAGGCAGGTGACATCCTGTCACATCTCTTTTCCTTCGTTCTCCAGAGTTTCCTACTCCTGTCCTCCTTATATTACATTTACCTGATTTAGATGACACTTTTCTAACACGCTGGACACTTCACCTAAGGAAACCCATTGTTTATGTGTTGCGAGTGACATAGAAATGTTGATTTCTGAAGCCGATTTGTCACTCTTCCAGCTAAAAGGGAAGAGCCACCCCAGCGGGCTCATCCCTTTCGGAAAGGTCAGCACAGCAATGGCAAATCTGCTTGCTGGAGTGTTTAATCCGGGGTTTAGCTGGCGAGATTACAAGGAGGGTTGCGTTAGAATGAGGAAAAGCTGGGAGTTGATCAGCTGTGTGGCATTAAGCAGATTTCCCCACAGCGGTCCCTCCTCTGCTGTCATGTACCGCAGAAGCGTCAGGCGCCACAGACGTGCACTGCCACTGCTAACCGGACACCATCACTGGTTTTGTTTGCGCCCACAGGTTTAAATGCATTTCACACACATCTTTCTACTACACCACATCCTGTGCTACCCTTTGAATTGTGCTCCTGGCCCAGCAGTGTGCACACAGTGCGCGGGTTTTATGTCCTTAGCTGTCTTGTGTCAATAGCAATGTGACGAGTGATCAAAAAATATGGTCGCTGTACATATTTTTTAAAACTGATGCATTGCATACATCTTTGTGGTATGGTTCCCGGTGGATACCTCGTCTTGGCTGTGTTTTAAACATAAGGCTGTTCTCTTCAATTAGAACCATTAACAAAAATTTTGATTTATCCCATTTTTTTTTAACCACACCTCTTAATTCATTTTTTGAAGATGTTATGGAATGTAAGCTGATCACCTCTACACATTTGGCAAGGTAATGTATTTTATTGCTGTCGTTCACAGCCGAAGTTCCCTCTGTAAATATGAGGAAGAAAATAAATATTTGATCTGTGTGACAATTCCGAGGAATTATTGAATTATCTGGACACCGTTGTGGAACCTGCGAAGTTATTATCCAACTTCTTGTCCTTTTTTTATACATGGACATATTTGCAATTTCTTAGTGTCCTCTATGTCTTGCTGTTGCTGTGACCAGTGTCATTCATAGTTAAGTTAAAAAAAAAAAAAAAAAAAAAAAAAAAGTTGCATATAATGTGAATTTGAGTTTGTTTACCTGTTACCTTCAGAATAGTCCCCTTTGTTTTTCATACCCTTCTTTGAACAGCTCTGTTCTTTCCGGAAGCAGCTCTGGAAATCATGTGCTGCTGATGTTTCCCAACTGTGTCGCAGCCACATGGATCTCAGGAATTGGGTCGGAATGGGTCCTTTCATGGTCATTTTAAAATTGGGGATCCGCCAGGAGTTGAGGGATGCTGAGGCCAGCAGGTTCTGCAGGTGCTTTTATCGGCCACAAACAGGCGGACAACAGGAGATATTTGATGAAAAAGCTTGCAGAAGTGGACGAATCGATTGGTTTTGCATCAGGACACAGATGCTAAATACTGACTCATGAACAAAAATCGCAATCGCAAGCGTGTCGGGCTGCTTTAGAAAGGTAGTAGAAATGAGCTCCCCCTCACTGAACGTTCTGTGAGTGTCGTTCATATTTGATCATGTTGTATGTGGCTTGCAGGAGAGGGGGGACAAGGAGCTGTCGAGGTAGCTGCGTGTTGTTCAATAACCAGGGAATCACCCGTCTCCAAGGAAGAGCAATCTAGCTCTTGCATGGGGCCAGCTCGGTGAATTGGAGCATTTTTAGAAGTAATTATATTTGTATCGATTTGCAATTAATGTCATTTCATTGCCATCCCCCCTAAATGGAAGCGATTTTCTCCTTAAAAGGAAATTCCAAGGATATCACAATTTTCTAAACATGATTAAAAAAACTGTTTTGATTCCAAGGTCAGAGCATAATGGCTTCCTGCGTCCTGACAGTGTCATTAAAGCTATAATTGACTTATCTGTTGTCGATGTCAAAGGCGAGATGGCTGTCGGGGGGGCAAGCGAGAGGGATAGCGAGGCTCCTGGGAAGACAGGGTGGTGCTGGAGATCAGGTCCTGTATGTCACATGCGCTTTAGGGCAGGGTGCTGTTGGTGGAAGTGGTGTGAATTAAGAAGTGCAGTTGCTGTTGTGGTGCACACATTTGTACCTGTACACTTGCACACTGTGGGTTGGGGAAGATGGCAGAGGAATCGGGATGATGGCAGTGGATCACAACCACCATCCCCTCCCTTTTCAATGCATTTTCTTTTCCTGGTGAGGAAACCTGGTTCCTTTTAAAAGGGTAACATACAGTCATCAAGTACCAAGTTCGAACCTTCACTCCTGCTGACATACCCCTGAGCCAAATTGAACTAATCAATAACTATGGCCGTTTGTTTATTAATTTATCTAACACTTTTCTCCAATGCAGATTAAAATGACAGTAAGCTGCGTACATTGATTTACCAATCTCTACAGCAGGGTAATTTTTACTGGAAGTCCCTGTATTGTAGGAGGGTGCGGTGGAGCAGTCCGTAGTTCTGCCACCTCACAGCACACATTTCACATCGAGCTCAGCCTGTGTTGGGTTTCCTCCCACAGTCCAAATGACATGTTTCAAGCTAATTGGTCTCTAAATTTGCCTGGTGTGTGTGTGTGTGTGTGTGTGTGTGTCAGTTCAGGGTATGGTTTCACATTTTAATGTATCTTTGCATACATTGCCGTTGCAAGGAATCAGAGAGACATATAAAATATTGGTGAGTTTGAAGGCCGGGACAGATGAAGAGGTATTGTGTCCAGTGGCACACTGGGAACTGTGGAGCACACCGCCATGACACCGGGCCCTTTCGGCAGGGTTGGGGACAATTGATGGTGGGAGGCAGCGTGGGCTGCTTCCGAGTAGGTCTCTGGCATCACCTAGTGGTGGCAGGTGGGCATGAGTGTCTTCTGCCGTGCAGGTTGGTGCTTAGCTCTGCGGCTTCCATCTCCACATCTCTGTGACCCTCATTTCTCACCAGAGGAAACACACACACACACACACACACACACACACACACACACACACACACCCCCCTCTGGTTTTCATGTGGAGGGGTAGACACATTTATTGGAGACCGAAAGAGACCCATTTCTTTACAGACAGGCGTTCGTCTCTGACTGTAACCTCGCTGTGATATGAATCTAGTTTACAGCGGCTTTTCCAACTTCCCCTTAATGAGAAATGAGGTTTGGTATCGATTACCTGGTCCAGATGTGATGGATAGTAATTTATCTGCAGTCTTTTGAAGGCCCTTAATCCCCAAAATTTACTTAGTAGCTTGTTGCAGAAAGATTAAAAAGAAAGAAACTGAGAGGAAGATGTATTTTATTTAAAGATGTTGATATTTTACACAGAGAAGCAATTTAGGTGCTCTGCACTCTGTCTGTTTCGTTATCTCTTTTTTGCCTGCTAATTAAATTAAACAATTGATTGTTACTGCTGAGTACAAGGAACGTGCTTAAAATCCTTATTTGTCGCAGACGAATGAATGCAAGGCAATGAAATATTAGTCGCTAAGTGCTGCCAGTAATGGAATTCCTCACAAATTTGCTATTGATTGAAGCGGGGGGCCCCCCGAGATTGCTCGTATCACGCACCATCTTAATTACACGGCTGTGACTGCGCCGCACCCGCGTCCTTCCTTACACGCCGCGTACAATGGCGCGGACAGCCGAGACGCCCCGCGGGGGCCGTGTCGCGATCCGGGCCCTTCTCTCTGCACACCGTTTGTAGATATTAATCTTTTATTCAATTGTGGTTGTTGCCCCGCATCGTGGTGGAAATGCTCTTGATGCCATGTCCTGGGTGACGGTTGTCACCTCGCAGAAATCCACACAGGTGTGTAACTGTGGTGTTGGAGGAGCCCCCACCCCCCTGGGTGGAACAGCCTGGGGGTAACACTCTACACATTTATTCATTGAGCTGACCACCAAAGCAATTAACAGTCTTAAGCTACAGCTGGGTAATTTTTACTCTATCGGTTCATGGTAACTACCTTGCTGAAGCCTACTACAGCTGGCAGTTGGGTCCATTTTATGAGCATAGGAAGTAGCACTAACCACCACACCTCCTGCTGCCTGCACTCTCCGGGTCCTTTGTTCCTGCTGTGGACAGCTGAGCTGCTGGGGTTATCCAGGTCAACGACCCCAGTGCCCCCAGCTGGGCTGGATTATCCCCAAACGTGGTCCCACCTGAGAGCGGTCAGCTGCCGCCAAGCTTTTAGAACTAAATGCCGTTCAAGGAAAAAATCACCTCCCCACTTCAATGGCTTTCACGTTTTAGGCTGTTTTTTTCTTGTTTCTTTGCACGTCTGCGGCCTGGAGTGACATCTTCTGGAGAGATCTCTCCAGACCTTGGATGACGTCACTAACCGTCACGCCTTTACTTTTCACAAACACAGTAGAGGGGTGGCATGCTGCAAACAGCTGGCTGAGTGCTGAATGAGCGGAATTTACATTTACAGCAGACGGCTTCTTTCAAAGTGATGTACAACTCATAGTGAACAAAAGCACATTTCGTAACAGAGCAATAGTTGTAGACACATTTGATACAATTTTGCTGGTACTCATAACATATACGAGAAACTCTGTAAAATGGCTCAGTAAGTGAATAAGAAGTGAAGGACAAACTTGTGAAGCTGACAAGCTGAGGAGTGAATACTGGTATGAAAGAGATGTTTTGAGATTCTTCTCTAATGTTGAAATGGATTCAGCAGCTCTGAGGGGTAGTGGGAGCTCATTTTGCCACAGTGGAGCCAAAACTGAGAACCTTCAGATTGGAGTGGAACCTCCAAGTGGCCAGATGTTTAGAAGCCCAGCACTCTTCCTGGGGTTTAGGAGGTCTTGTAGGTATTTGGGCGCAGACCTCTTGCCCATCCTGGAGCCCATGACCAGAGTGAAGCTGAGCAGCTACACGAAGACGGTGGAGGGAGGCAAGGAGGGGGAGATGCATGGGATTTTGTCAACTATTTATTCTTTTACAGTAAAGGAGTTGAGCCACACAAGCTTTGAGTCCTGCTTTGATGTGTCACAGCAGCACAGCAAAGGGACCCCTGTGTGTTGCACCATGGTCCAGGTCAGTCGAGGACGAGCAGAGACAATCTACAGCTTCTGAGCTTTAACATTTGTCAGAAAACTTCCTTCTCAAATCTTAATTTAAAACTTCAGTAATGCTGCCATCTCAGATCCGCAGACCTGTTATTTATTCATTGTTGCATTTTGGATGAAGAGCGTTTGTTTGTGATCTATGACTCCAAAGTGCGCCTTCCGAGTCATCCACGGCAGATGCTTTGGACAGGTTCTGATGCACTCATCATTACAAACAAACAGGCAGAAAGGGCTTCAGAAGGTGCACTGAAAACGCTTGACGTCTGGAGGAGCAGGAGGTGAGCGGCGATCGCCGGCAGGGGAACTACCAAGAATGACGACAGGAAGCTTTCTGTGGACGAAGCGTTTTTCTTTAATGGAATAACAAGGTGGTGAATTTGGCAGCTGTGTTCCATGCGGTCTTGAGGACCTCAACTGAAGCTGCTCCTGGTCTAATTGCATCCCCCCCTAGTGTGCTCCTTGACTAACTCAAGCTGTCAGTTTTGTTTATCCTGCCTGGGTGGGAAAGGAGGTGTTTCTCACCTGTGTGATGGGTCCCACAATGAATGGCTGTGCTGCTGTGTTGTTTGTCTCTTCTGGTCACTCTTGGCCATGGACACCCCTCTGAACTGACACTCCAGGCCACGATCATCTACCTCACAGGTGCCACGGTGCTGGTTAATCTCATCTTCATTCAAACAGCTTCAGTCTTGTATGATTAGTTGGTTGGGTAAGATGAAAATGAGCAAATAAATTGGATGTGTTTCATATGTTTGATGTATCAAATTTGACATGAACTCTCTTGAAAACGAACTACATTTCATCCCAAGCAACTTGAACTGCTTGTCATTAAATTTACATTTATTCATTTAGCTGATGCTTTTCCCCAAAGTGACTTACAAGTCAGAGTAAACAAAAATGCATTTCGCCAACAGATGAAGAGATATCGATTGTATAAATGCAGTCAGTGTCCAACAGCACCGTTTTCACCGGCCACATCACCGATAGCTACATGTAGAGCTGACAGGAAATACAGAAGTGGTGGCAGATGGTGTGATGGAGCAGTGAGGAGATCAGGAGAGAAGTGGGCCTGAAATATATGGTCTGAGACTCTTGGTGAATGTTGAAAGGGATTCAGCAGCTCTGAGGAACACGGAGACCTCATAGCGCCATGTCTGAACCAAAACTGAGAAGCTACAGACTTTGGACTCCTTGTGAGTGGGACCATCAAGCAGCCAGGGGTGGAGGAGTGCAGAGCCACAACTCACTAACTGACAGTATTTGGTGTAACTTACACACCCAAGGGTCCAGTGATAGTCCACCTGTTATGGTGTTATGGTGTTATGGACCCCACCCTGTAATCACCCTGCTGCTAAGGTCATTTCCTCCTTGAGAGCAAAGCTAGTTTCAGGCCAGCACCTGCACACACACCTTGACGGTGGAAATACACCCTCATAATCGCTAACTTGGTCATTGCTTGGTAGCTCGGCGGGTGTAACCCTCTGGGGAGCGTCACGCTCCCCAAGCTTGGCAACTCGGGGCTGACATTGTCACGATGATCACTTAAACAATATCATGCACCGCCCGTGTTCCTGTCAAATCATCACACTGGGGATTTGCAGAATAACATGGTGGTGATGCACGCCGGGCTCTGGAAGTCGCCATCTAACTATGATGAACATCGTGCCCCATAATGGAGGCGCAGTGGAGTGAACCAAATTAAAATGCCGATTTACATATCACACTATACAAAAATAGTTTATCAGTGGCTAATGGAGACATACGTTTCTGTTTATTTTCCAATTAGAGAACATGTGCAACACAGTGTTAATTGACAGATTCAGTTAGTTTGTTCTATCGATTAAGCCAGTTAAATGTCACTCGGGGGTTCCAATTCGTAAGGTTTTTGTTGGTTTGATTGAACACAGCTGAGCAATTCTCATGCTAAAATGGAAATAAAGGGAAGAGGTCCTGCTGTCCTGTTGAGGCTGTAAGCCCCACCCTGACGGTTTCCTTTGTGTTTGCCGACACAGGGACCAACGTGCAGGAGGCCAAGCGGATCCTGAGCGAGAGCGGCCTGCCCATCATGGCCGCCAACGACTTGGACGACGCCGCCAGAAAGGCCGTGGCCAGCATCGCCAAGAAGTGACCAGTCCAACTGCACCCAGCGACCCACCTACCTCTGGCGAAGCCCCCCTCTGATCGACACCCATGTTGTTCTCACTGCGCCGCACGCTTCTTCACAAGAAATGTCTTCTGTCACTTCTGTCCGGCTGTTTTGTCTTTTCTGAAAGAAGCGTATTTATGCCATGTATCATTTTACTGTGATAATGTCACCTCGGTGCCAACCACGTTCCAGCTCTGAAAAGGTAATTTTTTTCTGTGCAAAGTGGGTAAAAATGAAGGTAAGATGTCAGTCTCCGCAGTTTAGCTTTTCTGATGAATATAAACAGTACCGTCCGCTTGTGTGACAGCGATGGCCGACTGCAGTGGTGTACAGTCGTTGTTTTGCGACTCCAGTGTCTGCTGCCCAACGCCACAGCCGTCATTATACGACTAAACAAACAATCGCTGGAATAGTCTTAGTTACCGCAGTATTCTTCATTATGACACATTTGTTTATAGTTTCTTCATATATGTATTAAAAGGTATATGAGAGGCTAATGTTAATTAAAAATGTGATTTTTTTTTTTTTTTTTTTTTTTTTTTTTCCCCCTTAGCTTCTCTGTTTCAAAAAGAATAGTTTGTAATGATGTCACTGGTGTTTTTGCCTTGGGGGAAAAGGCAGATATAATATTTGTTGCCTTAATGATTCATCTGAATGAATGTTTTTCAATCTCATGCGAGTGATTGTGTGTAAAGCTGATGTCGTTTTTAATTAAGCTAATTGTGTTATTTGAGTGCCATATGTATTGTTAGGTGCCTCATTATAAAAACCCGTCTCGCCAAAATCGGTTTGTTTAATTTCAAAATAAACCGGCAGCAAACATTTTGGAGACACTCGAGCGAACGGCAAAAATGTTTTGTGTTAATTACGGATGTGTCGTGTAATATCTGTTGACAGAACAGAGGAATGTCGCAGAGGGGAAATAAATTCATCTTTTGAAGTTTCACCTGTCGTGAGCATTTCACCCGTTCTTGTCACGTGTGTCGCCGAAACGCAGCTGTGCACAGTGAGGTGTTGGAGGGAATGGAGCGAGAGGGAAAATGACCTGGCAGATGATCCACACGGCAGTGGAGGGAAGCAGGAGAGTGTGAGGGAGTCTTCAGTTCTGCGGGAGGTGGAATTTGGACAACTGGGAGGTTACATCCGTCTGGACGTCTGTCTTGGCAGCAACCAGTAACCACCGGGGTTGGGGAGGTCTATCCTGGAAGCAGTGTGGAGCAGAGCAATCTCTCACTCTTTCTCTCACACACACACACACACACACACACACACACACACACACACAAAGTTTAATTTTTTGTATGAGGGGATGTCCTTCACAAAGACGGGGGGGGTCACAGCTTTTGATGGGTGATCCATCATAGGACCTGAAATCAGACCCTAGAGGATCAAGTGACCAGGGTTCTAACTGCAAACCCCCCACCCTCTCTCCCCTTCCTCCTCCTCTTCCACGGGGGACGACAGTGAGGAGAAAAGATTTGAAAAGTCCCCATATTGCCGTGTCAAACATATTCCACGCAGTAGTTTACCGACCCTCCCAACGCACCCGCCAAGGGTTGCCAGCAAATAACATGTCGTGTGTTATATACACAAAATGTTTTTTTTTTTCCTTCTCTCCCTTTTTTTTCCCCACTTACAGGGAACGAATGTAATCTTCCAGTACGTTCCGCTGTGGCACAGTAACCGTTTAAACGGAAAAGATAGTTGAATAATTGCTTATTTTCATGGTGTCTGTAGCGTGTCAGAAATGTGGCCCGAGTTGCCCGTTTAAGCCTCTGTCAAAATAAGTTCTTACACAGACCCCCCCGCCCCCCAAGCAGAGGTCATTCTCACACTGTGTGTTTATATATATATATATATATATATATATATATATATATATATATATATATATATAAAAAACCCACACCTATCCCTTGGTATACTTCCTCTCTAAAGGATGTCTTTTTATATCAGACATCCAGTTTAAACTTAGAGCGAGTTAGTAATTTACACAACTGAGGGATTTTTACTTCCGATTCTGTGTAAGTATTTTGATCCACAATATGGCAGCAACTCTGACTACTGCACCCACTGTTGGCCCTGAGTCGGCATTGAATTTCAGAGTTCAGGGTTCAAGGGTAACTGGCCAGACAAATGCACAATCCCGTGGTGAGGTTTCAAAAAGTAACATAAAACCACGTAATAACTCGTCACTGTTTTCCTGGTTCGCAGGCGCCCCGTTTGGACTGCAATGAGTAACATCCAGGGGTATTGCTGGGAGTGGGATTCTGTCTGTCTAGTAGTATCCAGCAGGATGTTTGTTCTCTAACCGTCCCCCAGTAACATGATGGTCAAAGTTGCCATTGGGGCAACACTAGATATTAAAGCGTAAATAAACTTTAATTATTTATTTACTAAATATTGCTTAGATAAAGAAGTAACTGTGGTGTAAAGGGAGTCCAGCTGCTTTTATATAGTCATAACTTCATTCATTCAGCCATTCATTTCTTCAATAAGCCATTAGCTGTAGTGGCACAGAGGAGCTGTAAAGTGCAGATGTTTTTGCATTCCAGACTGCTTTGCAAAAATAAAATTAATTGTAATAAAACATTAGAAATAAGTAAATCTCGAGGTCTAAAGGAACCTGCAGTGAGAAATTAAAATAACATTAAATATTAATTAAATGTTCGATTATGAAATGATATTCTGAGCAGCTTTTTATCTACAGAATCTGCTTCTCTCTATCATATATACACTCACACATTCATTCAGTGGCCACTTTACTAGGAATGTTGTAATACCAAATAGGACCCCCCCTCTGCTCTTTGCTCTCAGAGCCTGGATTCTATGGTCTGGATTCAACAAGGTGCTGGAAACTTTCCTGAGAAATTCAGGTCTGGTCCTGCTTTTGTATTGCATCCCAAAGAGCACCTTTTGGGTTCAGATCTGCTGACTGGGGTGCCACTGAAGTACTGAACTCACTATCATGTTCATGGAACCAGTGTGAGACGATCTGGCGTATGATCATGCTGGAAGGAGCCAGTAAATGTTGATAAATTGTTACAAATTTGTGGCTGATGCTTGGTACTAGGGGGCCAAGAAAACATCCCCCACCATCACACCACCACCACCAGCCTCAACCATTGACACAAGGCAAGTTGGGTCCAGGGCTTCATGCTGTTTATGTCAAGTTCTGACCCACCATCTGCACATGACAGCAGGAATTGAGATTCATCAGACCACGTGACATTTTTCTCTATCTTCAACTGCCCAGTTCTGATGAACTGGTGTCCACTGTAGCCTCAGCTTACACACACACACACACACACACACACACACACACACAATATTTCTGTACTCCAGTTCCTGTCCATTTCAGTTTTGTAAACTAGCAAAAAAACTTAAAATCCGTTGTGAAGTTTATAGGCAGTCAGTGCAATGTGGAGTGCAGAGTGCGCTGGTGTTTCATGAGCTGTTTTGTTCTAGTCCAGGCTGTGGCTACCAGCTGTAGTCCCCGATGAACTTTTCAGGGAGACAGGCACACAGGAGTGAACTAAAGCCTCCAACGTTCTTTTTGTTTCAGTTCTGTTTACTTATTTCCTAAATACTTTTTTAAACTTAAGCACGTTGAAATATCTGTGTTTCACACAGATGAGATTCTGGCCTGTTGAGGGGACATATGAGTATTTTATCTGATCAGCAAAAAGCAAACAAAAAAAATCAATTTCTCTTCCCCAGTATAACCAGTGTAAAGGATTGATGGTAATTTGAAGGACTCAAAAAATCAATTCAAATTATCTTGTGCTCCACCTTAATAAATGATGTGAAGGAGCAACACATCTCAGGCTCAAGTGGAACTCGTTGCCCTCAGGACTAATATTTCTACTTATCAGAAGTTTGTCTCTGTATTTAATGTACAGCACTGGCTGTGTTTCCATTGTTCTGGCCTTGTGTGTTGATCTGGGTAAATCACAGTACTGTAAAAACAGATAATGCAAGAATCATACAGGAAATCCAGTGTAAATAACAGGCAAACACATCTGTTAAATCTGAAAAACGTACGATTCTGTGCTGGGAATGTGTGTTTCTTTGTGTTTTAGCAATATTGTTTATTCATTATGACAAAAGTGTCAAATACATTTTCACTGGCGAGGAAATTTGTTTCAGATGCAGATTGGTCACTATAGCAGAAGAGGTGGGATTCAACCAGGACCAAAAGAACAGCTCTAACCACTACGCCATCTGCTGCCTACTTTTTGTAACTTCAATTCTTTTTTTTCGGTATTTTTTATAAACTTGGCTGTGAACTCTGTGTGTGTGTGTGTGTGTGTGTGTGTGTGTGTGTGTGAAGAAGGGCCTCTCTGATCTAATTAACTACAAAGAGGTATCGGGAGAGAGAGTTTCAATAAACGAGAAATATACTGATGACAGACACTAATTAAAAACTCATTTCATGTGACCTCCGAAAGCCTCCCTAATTAAAACAGAAGCACAAGCAACATAATTTTGTTTAAAACTGCCTGATAATTAGATGTTGCCGCTTCCTGGAGGAGTTTTGCTTGTGACGCTCAGACACACCTGAGTCGCGCCGGCGGCTTCCGGTGATAGGGAAACGGGGACGGGGGGAACGTGTTTCCAGGGGAATCTGGGTGCCATGCCGTCACTGTCAATAATAAAAAATAAAAATGATAAAACTTTTTAGCTAATAAATATTGCAGAAAGAATGTGGTTTTTCTCCCCTCTCAACTGCTGTCCAGATTTGCGCTGTTGACTGTGTGTGTGAGTGAGAGAGAAAGTGAGAGAGAGAGAGAACCTGAATGCACACGCTGGCTGAAGGTGACTTTGCCAGTTAATGGCTATAACCTCAAATGGCGACACCCCCCCCCCCCCCCCCCCCCCCCCCCCCCCCCCCCCCCCCCCCCCCCCCCCTCCCCCCCCCCCCCCCNCCCCCCCCCCCCCCCCCCCCCGATTCAGTACTCAGCGTGTGATACCTGGGTGCTTCGGATGCTGTTGACATCAAATGCGTGCCGGAGAGGTGCCTGTCGCTGCCCATTGCCCCCACATGCTGAAGACCATTTGTGACGAGGCAGCGGCTGCGATGAAGCGTGATGGGGGTTTGGGGCGGGCTGTGACCCACCATTCGGTGGCAGTTCTCGATGGAAACAGCCAGATGTGCAGCACCACAGAGTTTACACTACCCCACCTCTTTACACAGCTGAGGAACTGAGGGTATCTTGATCAGCAGGAGGTGGAATACAAACCCACAGCCTTCTGATTACAAGGCAACACCAGCTCTTTCTGTCAGACTGCAGAAGGCACCGCCTTCAGATGCTACATGACTTTGTACTGCAGTATGGTCCATGTCTCCTGAACAGTTCAGTGGAGGCAGAAGGTTGGCTAATTGTTTTGGTTTAGACCTTTCATCCTGATTGCTGCTAGATCAACTCCTAGGAGGGCTCTCCCCCCTTCAATGGGAGCAGAAGCAAACAGATGTGGAAACGGACAGAACTCCGATGGCGTGTCAAGGTGGGAAGAAGGTGGAGGACATGGCCGTCGAGTGTTGAACCAGTGCTGGGGAGGTTCTAATCCTCTACATGCCGAATGCTGTGAGTTGAAGTGATTCGTTATGCAGATATCGGTTATATATTAAGGTAGTAAGAGGCGCAATAAGTGCAGCATGAGAACATCCACAGACAGACATGCCGGAGATGAGGTTGCATCCCAGCTTGACGAGATGCAAGGTGGCTGTATGAATGTTATGAGAAGTGGGTCCTCCACATGGAGCCCCTGTGAACTAGTTTGTGAAGGCAAGGCCCCGCCACCCAAACTGAGAGCATTACTCAGCTGGTGCTATTAGGGGGGTCATGGAAGGGCACAGCGCCCCCTCAGCCCCCCGAGCTTCTAACCTCTCGAAAGCCCAGCTTTGAAACATAATTCCTCCCCGCTGAAATATACGCCACTGTCTTGATTATGTTCCATAAACTCGTCGCCTTTTTCAAAGGAACAATTTTCCGTTGGTATTAAGCGGGAGAGATATCGGCCGGGCTAATGGAGCACAATGACAGTGTAGCTGGACGGAGCCACCAGACACCCCCCCCCCCCCAGGTTGCGTTTTGGACCAACGGGGGTCAAACCTCATCTCCGAGCCGAGATTAAAAGCTCATCTTTCAAAGCAATGTTTCTTTATTGAACACCCCCTCCCCAATGTAAATACACGTGTGATGACCGGCTATGGCAGGAGTAGTGGGGGAAAGTCGATCCCCTTCCGCCTGATGGACGTGTGTGCGTGGGGTCTGGGTACAAAAGATGTTATCTGGGGGGTTAAAGTTTACCACAGTGCAGCGCTGTGTTTGTCATCTCATTTTCAGCACGTTTCCCTTCAAATGTGCAAAGGGTGGGGTTTAAAGTGGAGGATGTGGGGGTTAGAACCTCTACTGCCGGACTGGTGGTTCCCTAGGTTTCAATACCTCCTCATACTGTAGTACCTTTGATGATGGTACCCTGAACTGATACAGTAAAAATTACTGTTCTGTTTAAAAGGGTAAATTGGCCATGAGGAGCTTCCCACTGTGAGTTGCTTTTGGAGAAAAGTTTCAAATAAACGTAAATTATCCTTCAGCTGTGGAGTCGTGTTTCACGTCCTCTTACTCCCGGCATCCTCGGCCAACAGGCAGCGTCCAGCTTAGGGCCCACCTCCTACGGTAGAGCCCTTGACTGTGGTACTTAACCTAAATTGTTGGAGTAAAAATTACCTGGCTGTATAAATAGGTAAGTCACAGTAAGTAGATTAGTGTGCAAACCTGACATTGTAAATGAAGCCAGAGCTGTGAGGTGTGTGAGAGAGAGAGAGAGACACCCCTCTATGCTGGGCGTTCAAATAGCTCTACATCCACGTTCATGTTCTTCTGAAGCCCCTCAGCAGATGTCTGACTGCAGCAATGTGGATTTGGGCCCCGTTTGCCCTTTCTGTCATACAGTAGGACACAGGTTCATCGGCAGGAAGCTGCCGGATCGCCTGCGAGGGACGAATCGGGATCTGATCTGTGTTTGCCTCCGAATAAACGAAACCGAACATCCCTTTGAAAACGAAGCAGTTTACCGGAGCAACGTGATATAATAACGTGTTGAAATTTTAATGACTTCGCAAATCATTAAAAGCAGCAGCGCTGATGCCTTTTTAATGAAGGCAGCCGGCGACGACGATATTTGATGTTCGTGCCGCGTTGTTTTCTCATTAACCTTAAATTATGCAAGCTAATTCAGTTCAAACCCTGCTGTATGGAGAGGCCTGCTCTTCGTCTGCAGCAACGTCCTTTCAAGTTGTCCGCTGCACCTGAGGGTCTCTGCTTTCACTGCAGGGAGAGTGTGTTGGTGTGTGAACCTCTTGTGTATTTTACACTTTGGCAATTTAACACGAGAAAGTCGCACATCCTCCTAAATGTGGAATTCCATACAATGGAACTGGGGGGGGGGCAAGATCACCACAGCTGTTTTTCCATTGTCATTCTCCTTCAATAACCCCCTGCATGCACACAGTTTGGGGTTGGGGCACGTTTTCCGTAGGGTGCAGTCACCCGCCGCGTTGCTGTGGCCACCAGAGCATCCCCACTAGAGCTGAAGTTGCGCTGGTCTCCATTGGGTGCATCAACACTCTCAAACCCAGTTGCTGAAGATGCAGGTCCTGTTCCATCAGCAGGTTTCACGTTAATGCGGTTAGGAGGATTTTGTATCCCTTGGCAGAGATGAACATCTGGCTCAGGTGATCGTTGAGTTTAACTGGTGTGTGGCAAACGTGAGCTGTGAACCACGGGGGGGTCGAGAGCCAAGGCCCTGCGATTTGGAATATAATTATGTGTTAAACTTCGGAACCACTGGATTCAACAGTGACAAGTCACTGGTGGATAATTTTCACCAAGGTGATGTTCAATTCAGGACAGAAGTGCATTTCATGACAAATAATATTAGACACAGAACTGCGACTGTCAGACATTAGCTTGACTGGGGCTGCTTCACCTCACCAGTAGCTGCATGTAGGGATAATAGGAAATACAGAGATGATGATGGTGACAGATGGTATGATGCTATTTATTGAGCAGTTAGGAGATCAGGAGAGAAGTGCATGTGAAAGATGTGTTTTGAGAACCTTCTGGAATGTTGAATGGGAATCAGCAGCTGTGAGGGACAGAGGGAACTCATTCCACCACATCAGGGCCAAAATCATAACTGTAAGGGAGTTTTGGTTTAGGATCTGTCATTGGGGCACCACCAGCTGACTAGAGGTGGAAGAGTGCAGCTCTTGTTTTTAGAAACCACCAGAAACCAGGTTTTCCTATCAGCCAGGAAAGTCTGAATCAGAGCAGCAACATGTTAATTCTGCTTTTCCTTCAAACTCAAACCACAAGCTTTTTGGTTCTTCTCAATGAACAGGTTTGAGTGGAAGAGTTCAGTCTGAGTCATTGATAAAGAGGCCAGATGAAACATACTGAACCCCTGAGGAGTGGAGGACAGACCCCTGTGATAATGTGTTTAAAAACTTGTCAGGTTGACATCTTCTTCCATCATTATTCCTTGTCAGCTGGCAAAGAAGTTTGGGAAAGTCTGCTCCTGTCCTTCTCCAGTGGAGCAGCAGACAGACGTTACAGCAGTTAAAGTCACACTTGTGCCCGTTAGCATCTTTCCTGTCATTATCAACTCTGCCTGTAAGGTGTTGTTTCATATTCCTGTAGTTGATGTGTCCGGAGCAAGAAGCTCCAGGAGTGCTAGTCTGCAAGTATTGGATACCAATGGGAGGTGGTCACAGGCTGGATGCACTGTGACACGATGGCCAGCTGCTGTGACTTGCAGGGTCTGTAATGGCACCTGTCACCTGCACATGGTGAAAGGCCAGCAGGTGACAATCCACAGCTACCTGCTCCTCCTCTCCTTCCAGCAGATCACAGCATCATAAAGGGTTGAGAACTGAGTAATTGTCCACATTTTTACCACACACGTTTTAGGCAGGTGTGGAAAAATGCTGCAAGATAAGAATGCTTTCAAAAATAGAAGTGTTAGTTTATTTTTATTAATTAGCAAAATGCAAAGTGAATGAACAGAAGAGAAATCTAAATCAATTTGGTGTGACCTCTCTGCCTTCAAAACAGCATCAATTCTTCTAGGTACACTTGCACACAGTTTTTGAAGGAACTCAGCAGGGAGGTTGTTCCAAACATCTTGGAGAACTAACCACAGATCCTCTGTGGATGTAGGCTTGCTTAAGTCCTGTCTCCATGTAATCCCAGACAGACAGGACATTGAGATCAGGGCTCTGTGGGGGCCATGTTACCTCCAGGACTCCTTGTTCTTTACACTGAAGACGGTTCTTAATGACATTGGCTGTATGTTTGGGGTCGTTGTCCTGCTGCAGAATAAATTTGGAGCCGATCAGACGCCTCCCTGATGGTATTGCATGATGGATAAGAATCTCCTTGCATTTCTCAGCATTGAGGACACCATTAATCCTGACCAAATCCCCAACCTCATTTGCTGAAATGCAGCCCTAAACTTGCAAGGAANTGATGGATAAGAATCTCCTTGCATTTCTCAGCATTGAGGACACCATTAATCCTGACCAAATCCCCAACCTCATTTGCTGAAATGCAGCCCTAAACTTGCAAGGAACCGCCACCATGCTTCACTGTTGCCTGCAGACACTCATTCTTGTACTGCTCTCCAGCCCTTCAGCAAACAAACTGCCTTCTGTTACAGCCAGATATTTCACATTTTGACTCACCAGTCCAGAGCACCTGCTGCCATTTTTTTCTGCACCCCAGTTCTTATCTTTTGGTGCATAGTTGAGTCGCTTGGCCTTGGTTCCACATCGAAGGTATGGCTTTTTGGCCACAATTCTTCCATGAAGGCCACTTCTGGCCAGAC
>UFQX01001053.1:0-119686 GCA_900497675.1 Arapaima gigas
TGTGTGTGTGTGTGTGTGTGTGTGTGTGTGTGTGTGTGTGTGTGTGTGTGTGTATACCCACACACACATATATGTCGCCACAATTTCTGTCAGTAAACAACTACATTTGCAGACACTACAGGATGTCAGATTCATTGCACATGCATGTGATTTTTCTCACTTTGCAGAAAAAAGAACTACATCATAGTAAGCAAACATCTGCATTCTGAAACTCAAATGAAACTTTCATGGCAAATTTGAACCTGTTTTTCTAAGTTATTGCAGCACGTTCATCTCATTTAGACTGAAATTGACTTTTTTTAGTAACACAAATAACTAAATAATATGAAAACTACAATAGTCTACAAAAGTCTGAGGTGACCCAACAAAATGATGTTTAAAACTATTTATCTGGGCAAGACATGTTTATCTGTATGTGAAAACACCACATAAATAGTGATAGTGATACAATAAAAAGTAACAAGAAATTCCAAAAACGTTTTCCAAAAACTTATTGATGTCTGATGAGACAGTTAGAAGAACAGAAATTTGGTTCCAAAACATCTCCCTGGGGTGTTCCGGTTATTCCATGCATTTGCTAAATGCCAGCAACAGCACACCGGACTCACATTATGATGTACTGGGGTTTGGGAAAGCCTAAGCTAACACACACTGATAGAAATAAAACAACTTTGTATTCACAAGGCTATAGTCAGTGAGCAGTATCACACCGAAATGTGAGAAATTTTGTGGAAACTGGGCAACTTGGTGTCTTATACCCATTGATTTTGAGATCTCTGGAGAGATCTGAGGCTCTGGAGCTATGACACTGAGCAGGGCAAGTTGCAACTGAAAATGAGTGGATGAGAGCGGGAAACACAATGGAAGGCCCAAAAAATTGGCCTACAACTGATAAACAGTACTTAAAAATCACGTCGGTGAGGAAGAGAAGGAAATCCTGCGAAGTGCTTATTCAGCATCTGGCAGAGTCATGTGGCACCAAAGTACACGCTTTATCCATGAAAAGAAGTTTGGAGAATAATACAGCTGAGAATCCTTTCTTGCCGAAAGGCAACAAGCAGAAAAGCCTGCAACACTCCATAAAGCCACTCCAAATGGAGTGACAAGCTGTGGCAGAAAGTCTTATGGCGTAGTGAGTTCAACTTTGATTTAGTTCACAAAGTTGACAGTATGTCAGGAATAAAAGCTGGTAAGAAGTACATTGATATCTGCTCTGCAGTTTTGTATCTAAGCCAAAACAACCCAAAATATGAACGGCTAAGGAGAACTAAGATTCAATTTTTTTTATTTATTTGTTCATGCTGTATTATCTTACTGTGACCTCTAGTGGTGCAGAATAATTCTGCATGAGTTCTGTAATGATCAGGAACACCAAGAAGACACTTTTAATACAATAAAATGCAAAGGCCATACAGTAACATGGTTTCTGCTTAAGTTATGAAAGAAAGGAGCATATAATCATTCATTCATTCATTGTGTGTTTGTTTCGTAATTTTAACTGTAAAGTTAAGTATTATTTTGAGTGCAATTCAAGTAGTTTGCTCCATACTGCAATAGAAGGTGAACTTTGCAACCTTTAGATTATATGTCAGTATCTTCAAAGACTTTCTACAAAAATCCTGTGCATTTGCATTGTCCTCATTTATTTTCAGTTCTGGTGTTGTGATTTTATTTGCAGGAATCACTTGCATTTGCAGCTTACTTGCATCTTACATCTTACCTATATACACTATGTGTACAAAAAAATTATGAGCAGCACATTAATTCTGAAGTTAGCCAAACAAGCAGCACCAAGGTAGTCCAACAGAATTTGAGCAGGATATATAACACACCCCTATGATAATGTTCATAATTAAACAAACCTTGGTAGGAAGTAAAGAGCGTGCATAAATATGTACATATTCTGCATCTTCTTTCACCTATTTACATATTTGTTTACTGCCAGCCCAACTCCTAGAGGACCACTATGCTGGTTATTCCAGCTTCATTCACCGAGAATAAATCACATCAACAGGTACTTGAGGTGATGTGAATCAGACATTAATAAAAATGTTTCTTCCAATAACCTCTTGAATTGCAGGCATCCAGGTTCACCACCTTGGGCAAAATGCCTATAAAATCCATGACTACAGTAGAACATGTGAAGTGTGCATAATTACTTTATGGATTTAATGGGTGCAGTGATAATTTAGTGGACCCTTTGACATATGGATGGGTAATCTCCTAGGCTATAAAAGACTGCAGTAGAAGGTTGAACTTTGGATCCCTCACTTTGATGATAGCAGTTAGTTTATTTAAAATCTCCTGTTTTGTATTAACTTAAATCTGTTCCTTCCTTTTGCCAATGGCGGTGAGCACCTGTGAATATATTTAACATCCAGTACTGGAAAACCACAATTTGTAAGGAGAATGGATACCAAGGAAAGTGGATCCAAGTGTAGGATTTATTACAAATGTGAAGTAGTGACAGATACCAACACAAAAGGCTGTTTGTGATGATTTGTGATCAGAGAAACACAACACAGTAACAGCTTCATGTAAATTCTTGACATTTGCAGTTTGGAACAAGATTCAGGGAAGGAACTTCTTGTTATACAAGTCTTACTGATGTTCCTAAGAGCAGGTGCCTCTTCTCCAAGGGACATGCAAATTTGCACTGCAAACTGTTCTGTATCTGGAGAGTTTCGTTTGACAAATATTCATTTTTAGCACTAGCTCCATGATATATATGTACATATATGAAAAATTTGATGTTACAGAAAGTACAGTAATATTACACACAATGTAATGTTAAACTTAAAGGTATTACATATGTGCTACTCCACCTTGTGTTGAATTCTGTATAAAATATACTTATTATTTGAATTATACTTAAGTATTAGTGGGAAAAGTTTTTACTTTCCTATTCTACTGTATGTTTTTTAGTCATTTTAAACATGACAAAGGGAATTTATAAGACATTACATTTGATTGATTACTCACTTTTTACATTTTATCAATGATCTACTGTCAGCCCCATGTTAAAGTTAAATGCAGCTGAAACATAAGACTGTATTAATGACAACTTTCATAGAACCTTTGATATTGACCTTATCTTTACTATACCTTTCTGTTATATAACTGATACAAAATCTTTTATCGGGTAATAGGAAAAGCACAGAGAATAGGGCTGGTTCATTAAATGCAGCCCTTTGTCCTCAATTTCATTCTCTCTAATTATAAGTTTTTTCAGTGTTTCTGTAATTTACTGTCCACACTTGTGCTACTTGTGACTTTCAAGTGTGCAATTTGTCACTTGTACAAAAATGCACTTATGTGACATATAGAAAATAATGGAAAAAAACATGAAAATTAGCCTGAACTTTGAAACTATTGACAGTTTATTAGCACCAGCTGAGTAGGTTGAGGGTGGTGCAGTGGGCAGCTCTGTTGTCTCACAACACCTGGACTGCTCAGGTGCCATTTCAAATCTTCCTTGGTGTATGTGGAGTTTACATGTTCTCTACAGTCTCTGCCCAAAAAGCAGAACTACACTAAGACTTTTATACTGCTTACATTTATAGTACAGCATGTTTGTTTAAATCTAAGGCCGAGGTACAGAGCTTTTAACTTTGAATAATAAAAACAAAAACTTTACTTAAAAGTGGTGATGATTCTCTTTTTAACCTTCTTCATGCATCCAGAAAGGACACCTTACCCACTGACAACTATTAGAAACTGTGTAGTGGCTCGGTAATGGTATGGACAAGCATCCAGTGGAGGTGATGACTGCTCTATCTAGTTTTATAGCAGCCAAAGAATTTCACACCCTTTTAAGAGACCAAGTGCATCCTACAGCTAAAACTCTGTCTATGTTACCATAATTTCAGATCATATCACTACCAAACCCACAAAATAGTGTCACGCCCCCTGGTCCTGACTCCGCTGGTCCTGAGTGCTGATCCCGTGCACCTGGCTATTGTTAAGTCTTATAAATACCTGTCTGTCTGAAGTGATCTTTGTGAGGTATTGCTATGATCCCATGTGTACTGAGTATTCTGTCTGGTTGCCACTCTGGGTACCGACCTGCTTTGTCTTACAGCTTTCACTTGTGTTTAACCCTTATCTGCTTTGACACATGTACTGAATTACTTTCTGGTTTTGACTCACACCCGCTTTCTGACTACAAATTTGGAATCTCTTTTGGCAATAAATAAATAAATAAATAAATAAATAAATAATCTTCACTTTACGCCTGCACGCGTCTGCGCCTTTCCTACAGTGTGACAAATAGATTCATGAAATCAACATAAAGTCAAATGCCTTCCAGAGGTAATCATCATGTTCATATGGGTGAATTTTCAGTGTTGAGTAAAATTCCCCATTTTCTTCCTTATAAAAAACTGCAGCTAAAGCCGTGTTTTCTTTAGTTTATGTGGTGCTCGTTTATTTGGTATTTCTATTATTTTGCTGCCCCACTCCAACAAAAGGCCGATTCGATCCAAATTTGCTGCAAATTTTTCTCACTGATTGCTGTCAACTTCTTACATTATTTACTTTATGCTGAATAATACACAGAGCAATTTGGAGAGCTTGACACATGAAAAAATTTTAACATTTGTTAGCACAGAATATGAATGCACAGCTAAATTCTAACAATTAAAAAAACCTCTCAAATGCTATAAAATGTATCGTCTTCTCAAGTTATTCAGCCAAAGGTGCTATAATTAGTAAAAGGGGCATTGCAAACATTTTACTGCACTCAACTAAAAAAACAAAGATAAACCTGAAAAATCTGAAACTGCTTGTTGCTAAAACCAAAACAGTACTGTCATGAAAACAAGACCATATTTGTTACTAGGGAGTTAGATAAGATACAGGGTAAAAAGCCGTGGAAACAAGAGAGTGGTCGTGGAATGTTCAGAACGCCGGGTTTCTGATCCTTTCTGCACTGTTGCAGTGACCGGCTCAGAATGGTAGGAACAGAGAATGAATACCTGATCATGCACTGGAAAAAGTTTGATCGTCTTGCCCACAGCTGATTAGGAGTAGTATCATCCGTCAACGGTAATAACAGTGTAATCCTAAACTATTTTTTGTGGAACATAAACCGGATTAGAACATTGTGGGCACTTAAGCAAGAACTTGACACATTCCTGATGTAATTCAACTGAAATGGACTCAAGAACAGACAGGTTTGACAGTTTTAAAGCCTGAACCAAGGCAGAACAAAAGGTTTAAATCATCTACAAATATGCACTTATTTTCACTTCGCAGAAAAAGGAACTACATCATAGTAAGCAAACATCTGCATTCTGAAACTCAAATGAAACTTTCATGGCAAATTTGAACCTGTTTTTTTAAGTTATTGCAGCACGTTCATCTCATTTAGACTGAAACTGACTTTTTTTTAGTAACACAGATAACTAAATAATATAAAAACTACAATACTCTACAAAAGTCTGAGGTGACCCAACAAAATTATGTTTAAAAATATTTATCTGGGAAAGACATGTTTATCTGTATGTGAAACCACCACACAAACAGTGACAGTGATACAGTAAAAACTAACAGTATTACTGGGATTCTGATGAACTAACATTCACTGCTTGTCCTCGTGGTCCAACACCTGTCCTAGAATCACTGAGCACAAGGCTAAAAGTGAACTTCAGTCCATCACAGAGTATCCAAACACTAAAGGCAATGTATAGTTAATCTGACACCAGTCGTCAGAATGTGGGATGAACCCCCCACAGACATGGGGAGAACATGCAAACCCCAGACAGACAGCGGTAGATTCTAACCTACACCTAACCGGCCAGGTGTCGCGTGGCAACATGGCTACCCACTGGCACCACTGCACCACCCTGACAGCAACACAGTAATTATAATGTCCAGTGTGACGCTGACTTTGACCAGAGTGACATTCAGTGTCAGGATTGCTACGCTGATCTTGATGACAGTGGGAAAAGGAAAACAGAAGCATGTGATATAGTTACAGAATGTCAAGGCTTGAGCAGTAGGGCTGAACAGATGGTTTAAATAGGCAATCAGGAGGCATGCTAGCTAGACTCAAATATTAGAAAGTTATTTTAATCACTCAATTGTTAAGGAGGCATAGTAACTATGATAAAATTTTAGGGAGGCATGGAACTCTCATGGGGTGCTTTATGGGGGTGTGCCACGTAGTATCTCCTTCTTTTTTTACATTTGCATGTAACGTTTTAACTGTTCATAGTTTATCTGTGACTGAGCTGTAGTGCTTCCTGTACAGTAAAAAATGAGCAGAGCCAAAAAGAGATATGTCATCAAAACAGGAAGCAAACTTGGCTTTCGCTTATGCTACTTGTCTTAGCTATAGTTTTGATATTTCTCAACAACAAATAAAATAGTTTAGTGAATTACTATTGCGCTGTAGAGTTAGGCACAATGTTGAAAGATTTTCACTGAGACGGTGCGATGAAATGTTACTTAGTTAAACGTTAAATAGTTAGTCACATTAACTATGAAATGTTGCTTGAATTGAGATTCTTCACAACAATTGTGATAAGAAAACAGCAATGTTACCCAGTTCTTATATTATGACTCTCCATCCATCAGTCAATTGTCAGTAACTGATCATCAACTCAAGGCCCCAGTGTTTAAGAAACAACCCCAGTAAGTGCAGGATCCAAATTGGAGAGCACACCGGATGCAGAAATGTAGTGTTTTAAAAAATGGCATAAATAAAATAAATAAATAAATAAATAAATGTTTTTAAAAGTGCACCACTGTAGAATAAGACAACGACATAGCCATTAATTTGTACTGGGAAATATTTGCCAAGGTATTGTGGCGTTAGCTTTGCAAATTGTTGATCACATATTAGTAACCTTAGTGCGCATACCTGGCTTCAGTAGTGATGAGTCAGCAGCTGGGAGTTGTGAGAAGCAGACCTGCTGAATGTCCTATCAGCTGTGATAAGACATATCTGCAAGGCTGACATCAATGCTGTTGTTGCTTGCCTCCATGATTTAGGAAATCAGCCTTAAGACACGGGTGTAACAATTTATCACACATTGAAAAAAAAACAGCAATAATACTCAAAGGACTTATGCACAAATACTTGGAGGTATAATTCGTTTTTATATGAACATTGAGAAGGGGCACATCCTCCCAACTCTCTCCATGCAGGAAGGGCCATGTAAAATAATGCAATTCTAGTTTGGAACAGCTGGAACAAAATGTATATACCAAAAATTATTAACAATGGTTTAATTATATGCAAAAATAGAAAAATGAAATATAAAAATATGGAATCACACTGTCATGACTTTTCCCTGGGGAAGAAGCTGCTGGATTAGGTTAGTTTAGAGCAGGTTGGAGAATGAAGTGTAGTACTTTAAAATAAAGTACAGTATGGTAGACTGGCCAGGTGAAGTGGAGTTGAGTACACCCGGGTAGTCTAAGCAGGTGGAGTCGAGCAAAGTACACTGGGGTAGAGTAGCCAGGTCAAGTTGGGGAGGGTATGGGAGGGAAGGCTAGGACAGTAGCTAGGAAGGCTGGTACCCAGGGAAGCATTACTGTACCATCCTGGTCCTCAGGCTCTAGTGAGATTAACGTTAACTCCTTCAGGGCAGATGGCTGCAGAGGTCCTTCATACGCTCATAATCCCGTCTGCACAGGACCCACGACACGCACGTGGCTGCGTGAGAACAAAGGGGGCCGTTCTGGCACTTGGGGAGAGCGGCGCGATGTGGGAGGAGGCCGGCACGTCACTCGGGTGTGTCCGTGTGCATAAAAAAGTGAAAGGTGGCTGGGAGGTCCACTGTGTGTGCATTTGAGTGCACGACTAGCGACAGACAAAACTTCTCCACCCGTTTCAGCGGAGCAGCTCCACCATGGCAGAGCAGTGCCCCAAACACCAGGAACCCGCCTTCGACAAACCCAAGGTGAGGACACACTTCGAGCAGGAACCTCGGTGGTGGCGGTAACTCCCTCAGTCAGCGCGGTCGTGCGCGCGACAAGCGCTGCCATTAACTTTTCCGTTGGGTTAACCGTTCCAACTGTTATACGTGATCCTTAATTCTAGTTAAGTCACTAGATATTTATAGATCACAGATGGACAACCCGCGTGTCCTTCTACACTGGTGTCGTTGGACACGTTCGAGGTGTTCGGGTGCCGAATGAAGTGAGGTGGCTGAAGCGGGAACACAAACGTCAGAAACGCTAACGTATCTATAGTTTCAAAAAAGGGGAAATGCAGCAGTGTTTGCGTTAGACAAGATTTTATCTTACATTTCTTTAAGTCCCGCTTCACCTCGCACCCGGAGGAGTCCCCGGGTGCTGCTCAGTGGAAACCCCCGGCGCCACGATAACTCATATACAAAGATCTCTTCGTAACAATACAAATTGTTGATAGTAGATAAGTTACTACCTGTGGTCAAGTGTTAGGCGCGTGCAGACGAGGTTGACAGCCAGTGACGGCACTGTCCCCCTTTGGCATTGTGCTGCGGGGTACGGTGCCGTTTTTTTTTACATTTCAAAAAACGTCACAAGCCTCTAGCTGTGTGCAGAACTTTCCTGTTATTCTTTGTCGAGTGGGGGAGGCAGTAAACTAAATGACAGTAAAGCCTTGAGTAGAATGGGTGTCAATTTTTTCCTCCAGCAGCTTTTTCCATTATGGCATCGCCATAAGAGATTTGCGCAATTCACTGAGTTTGTGGCTCAGAATTGCTTTCTCACAGAACTGAATTATTTCTCTTTCTCTAATGGGCCTGTTATCGCCACTAAACTGCATATCGTGGAGGGCATGTTGCAAGTATGGCACACAGCCTGTCTGTGTGCATTTGGGTTAGGACATGCCCGCTCATATTTTAGCAAGACGTATTTGCACCCAAGTATTAGTTTATCACTGAATAATACTGCTAATATTTTTGGTCCCTCCGATCCCTCACGAGTCATTACGGCCGAGTACACAGAGCTTGGACTAGATGCAAGGGGATACTGGAATGGAGATATAGTCCCTCAGATCTGTCTAAGCACATTTGAAAGGATGGAGATGCGTTTTGCCGTGTCTCTGTACCCCACATCACCTTCCACACACCGAAGCCTCTGCACTCCTCTGTTCTCCCTCGCTTCTTTCCAGTCTAATGGAGGATAAGCTATTGTACATGACCAAAAAGATGAAGAAACAAAAAAGAAATAAATTGGAAAACTGTACGTCAAACGTGTCTGTGTCAAAGGTGGATGGAAAAACAGTAGCGCAATACAAAAATTGATCGGTGTATTGCTAAACAGTCCATCTAAAAATAGATCCCTGTATGCACAAATTTAAAATGTTCTTTTTGAATCAGGAACTTCTTTTGTGCAACGTTTAATAATAAATAATAATAATAAAAATAAATAGTCTTTTTGAATCAGCCTGTTCCTTTGCGCATTACTCATTTGCATTGTTTTGTCGATTAATTCTTTATTTCACTGGCCAGGCTTATACTCTACTAGTTGGTTCATGTTTACCTTGTGCTTGTGAGTGTAAGCGACACTTTCACTGGTCAATAACTGAACTTTTTTCAGCTCATAGTCAGTAGCCAACATTTAGGCCTCCTCTGTGGGACCTTCAGGGGTCATATTATTGGTCATTTTGACTGTGCAAACAGTAACTAGTTATCAGTAATAAGTGCTATTAGTGGGTGAGAATAAAGAAGCTTTCACACCATGCGTGCAAGTAAACTTTACTTTCCCTTACCCAGGACCCAGCACTCCTGTCATAACGTTGCCCTGTTAAAATTCTGTACACTTTATATAGAATGTCCATTATACAAAACACAGACAGACACACACACACAATGTGTACTTTATGTTTCATACACATTTTTACACGCTTGGATCAAATTGTGATGTTGTGATTTTTTTCTTTTTTTTTTCTGGTGTGCATTGTATTGAGCAGATCAGTGCATAAATGGAGTAAAACAAAATCGTGTTCAAGCAAAGATTTGTAAATCGAGACCACATTGAGGGATGCCTGTACCCAATAAAGTCATTATGGCTTCACGAAAAGATAATGGTGTGTAATACTGTAGTCACTCTTCTTCAAACTGTTTTTTTATTCAATACATTCGTGTAGGGTAATATATAGCCATGCAAATCTTAACAAATGCAATGGAAGGGAAAAGTTCAAAAATGTAATATGATATTCTTAAAAAAATCTATATGTAATATTAAACATAATAACATATTATTAAACAGACAATAATAATAATAATGGGAAAATATTCAATTTTTCCTAGGAAAAAGTAGATTTATCCATATCTATTCAGGGTGGTACAGTGGGTAAGTTCACTCCACTTCATGTTCCCTCTGTTTTGAGGTTTGCAGGTTTTCCTGTTCATATAGTTTTCCTCCTACTGTCCAAATACATACGTTTAAGGCAAGTTAGGTGTTGTCACACCCCCTGCTTCGCCTGCTGTCCTGCCCGACTCCATAATCACCCGCACCTGTTCCTTGTTTCCCCTAGCAGGGTATAAGACCTGTGTAGCCCGACAAGCTGGTGTGAAGTATTGCCAATGTTGCCATTGAGCATCTCTCCTGTTAGCCTGTCCTGTCTCTGACCACTTCTTGTACCTTGTTAACTCCTGGACCTGACCCTTGCCTGTGTTGTGACCATGACTTTGGAACTTCCCTCGACAATAAACACCATTTGCCAACTCATGCCTGCACATGTCTGCTTCCTGCCAACGGCGTCACACGTGTAGTGTGTAAATGAGTGTATCCTCTCTGTGGCTACCCTGAGATGGGCTGGATATTGATAGTAGGTCACTACATGTTAAAAAAGTGTAATATTTGAATAATGTACAACTTATAAAAATGTTTAGTTGTGTATGTCCTACTTACTTTACATTTGTACAGGAGGGCTATTAAATTCCACAGTAAGCTCTCTACACATGGAACATATTTGCCCTTGGTAATCACAGAAGTCTTAGTCAACATGCAGAGAGAGCATGTGTGACAATTGATACCTGAGAGGTAATAATCTTCCTAACTGGAAGGAAACTATGTGGACACTGCCTGTACCTTTTATCATACTGGAATGTAATAGTTTGGGAAATAATGAATGGCTGTATGGAAAGGTGACCTTATTGGCTGACATCAATTAAAAGAAAGAGCATTCCTTTTATTCACAGTAACAAAACAGTTTAGATTTAAGTTGCTGTAACTGGCTGTTAAATATAGTGCATAACAGTTAAATTAGGCTAAACATAAATGCACAGTCCATTAAAAATCTTAAACATTTACAATTGTTCTTTGATAAGACCTTTGTGAAGCCTACAGCATGTGACCTGGCCTTCATATAAGCATTCTTTTCAGAGTAAAAATAAACAAACTGGAGACAGTTTTCTATTAAATGATGATGTGATGTAGAACTTCATAGATTGAAAGGCATTCTAGACAATATTCAACAGCAAAAAACTGCTCTATTCCAAGGTTTACAAGACTTTCAGTAGTACACATTGTTTGTAAATGAGAGAAAGTTAGGCAACATTTGGTTAAAAAGCTACTGTACGTTCAGTTTGTTAGAAACTGCTTGTCACAGCCCCTGGTCCTGACTCCGCTGGTCCTGAGTGCTGATCCCATGCACCTGGCTATTGTTAAGTCTTATAAATACCTGTCTCTCTGAAGTGATCTTTGTGAGGTATTGCTATGATCCCATGTGTACTGAGCATTCTGTCTGGTTGCCACACCGGTTACTGGCCTGCTTTGTCTTGCGGTTTTTGCTTGTGTTTAATCCGTATCTGTTCTGACGCCTGTATTGAATTACTTTCTGGTTTTTGACCCACACCTGTTTTCTGACTACAACTTTGGAATCTCCTTTGGCAATGAACGGATTTCTTCACTTTACGCCTGCACGTGGCTACACCCTTCCTTCAGTGTGACACTGCTTATGGATGCCTGTGATATTTGTCAGAAGTGGTTTAGTAAGAGAAGTAGTCAAGAGGAAGCAAGTGATCCCCAACTGTGTGAGAAAATGTGTCTTTTATGTTCCTTGTCTATAACTAAAAGTTAGTTCCTTTTTAGTTTATCAGAGTTAGCAAAAAAAAAAATAGAGAAATAGAGTAGAAAAGAACTAATGGCAATGGAACAGACACATAAGCAGAAACCTATGTGTGTTGAAGAAACAGATATTTCTTGCTTGAGTAGTTATCTTGTCATGAAAAAATAGAAGTGCGATGTAGTAGCTTATTTAGTCTTTTGCTCCAAGTACTGTTTTATTTTTAACTGAATGGAAGAATGCCATATAGTATGTAATCTAGAAGCTTTTATCTGTTAAAGAATATCAAACAAAAGTGTCTGGTATTGCAAAACTCTGGTACCCCGTTTCAATATGGAACATTTTGAAAACATGAGCTAGACTGGTAATAATGCATAGTCTATAATGGGTTTTGGAAATAAATACACTGTCAGGTCTAAAGCGTTCCCTGGTTAAGGAGGGCTATGTGAATGTAAGGTTTGATTTATCTGTAGTATACGAATAGCTGATTTCTACATATGATCATTTGAAATGTGGAGTAGGGTCTAAGATTTTACATTCATGTATACTAAATTTAAAGCAGTTAAGTCTGCTACTTATTATAGAACCACTAGTCATTTAACTACTCAAGCAGAACCATAAAATGAAGAAACACAATATACATCAGAAAGACAAGAGAGGGTGCACTCTACAGAACTGAGAGTAACTGCTGTCCTTTTGCCACTTTTTATTTGTAATGGAAAGCTCATAAACTTGCAAAAAGAAATTGATACAACTAGTTTTTGGCATGTAATAGACTTGAAATGAGAAGCATAGAGAATGTCAGACTGAACTGTCTGAACTGAACCTATACTGTGAAGAGTTTTGAATGTAGTATGCGCATTTGCACATGTACACACGCCTACTGAAAGTTTAAATGCGTGTTATAAATTTGAGTACTGATTTTAACGCTTTCCTTTGAGGATGATGGTTTGGCTGTTTGTCACTGCAGAGATTTTCCCACACATCTGTTCTTGTAGGAGACTGACTGCATTAATCCTGTGGGAATTCTTTATGAAACTCAGTGTCATTTGTTAAAGCAAAAACTTTTATTCTGCTGTGATAGAAACAACTGAGTTCTCTTCAGGAGAGCTTTGCTGCTCACTGCTGAACTAAATTCAAAAACCCTTGTTGTGATTCCATTCCTTATTTTTTTTGTGTATTTTTAACCCTATTTCTACTTCAGTTTAGGCATTATCCAGTGTCTCTAAGTACATGTCCAACTGATTAGGCTATTCATTCATAGTTCATAGTATCTTAGTCTTTGGAAATAATGAAAAATTATTCACTGTTATAATTCCAAATCAACCAGAGTATTTAGTGTGTTAAATGTCTTCATTATAAAATACTACGTGATCAGAGGAGGAAATAAGTACTTTTGTTTTGGACCTCTTTGCAAGCAAGCTTTGGTTGTTGGAAGGGGAACAAGATTTAATACTTTCATCTGTCCTTGTAACTCAAGCCTTTCAGTTTTGGAATTGACCTTCAGTGTTAGAAGAGTTTGCACTTCTCCCTGCATGGTGAGTCAGTCATGCGTGCTGCATGCTAGATGTTGTTCAGACAATGTCCTGCACAACATCACCATGGAGCGTTTAACCACTTATCTGGCAGGCAGACAGATGGGCATACTGTGAAACCACAGTCAGGTCGACACACTGCATGTGCAACAAATCCATACACAGTTTTGCAGCAATCGAGCATAAATCATAGAACTAAGTTACCTCTATTCCAAAGGCTGTTTCACCAGCTACAAGTTAAAGTTAGTTTTGGACTAAGTGAAATTCAAGAAGCTGAGGTCTACACTAATCTGTATTTGGAAAACAAGCCCTAAATCTTTAAGAAAACCATAATTTTTTTTTGTTTTTTTTTTTTTTTTTTTTAAATGTTTGTTGCCAGCCTGTTTTGTTGTAGAAAAGTGGTGAGCTCAGTGTGTGGTACAGCTTTGTTTGCACATTGCATACTGTATTTGTATGCACTCCAGCATATATTGTGTACAGAACACTGTAGGCTTTGACTCATCATTGTTCATTTTCAAAAGGTTTGTTTGTCCGGGTCCTTCCTTATTTATACCATACAAGGTAGCATTCAGCTCTCTGGGCTCATTTATTGTATAAGGCCTCTCTCTCAGGACACAAATAATATTTCTTCGACTTCCAATTCCAAAAATATTACTTAGAGATTATCATTGTTATGGTTTTGTTGTATTTTTTAATTTCTAGGTTGAGCTGCATGTGCATCTGGATGGCGCAATCAGGCTAAAGACCATTTTGGAGGTTGCAAAGTAAGTAGAAAAGATAATGTGACTGTGGGCAGGCCTTCATAGAGCTCAGATGAGGCCCTGGCTGTGAGGCCCCCCTCATTGTTTGGGGGTGGAGGTATTTTTACGTAAAGAATGCCATGTAAAACATTTTATTTTTTTCCGTAGAATGAATGAGAATGTAATTTAATTTAGCTTTGGGTTTAGGCACTCTGACTGGAGCAGTTTGTATAATATAGCGTACGAGCTTAGTCGCCTGAAAGTGGTTGTATTAGTACACACTCTTAGCGCTGTTAGTGCAGACTGACAGGCAGATGCCACAGAGAGCAACACGGACACCAGTTATACTCCAATGGAAAGATGGAAAGGGGAAAAGTAATAAAATACATATCACCAAATTTTATTTTATATGTGTGTACACATTGTGTATAATTTCTTGCTAATTCTGACATTTTCATTTTGTGCAGATTCTAGAAATTAGTTTTATTTGCACACGTTACAGCTTCTGCCTCATGTTGCTGTTTAGCATCATGTGATGATGATAATGATGTTGATAGTGATCTTTTTCCATCTCTGAAACACCCCTATTCCATGCATAGATGCTCGCATATCACATGCTCATACCACATTATCAATGTGACATACCATTGCATATGCTGTAACTACATCCTCTGTTTGACGCAACTACGTGTACATTTCTAAGCTTCATTTTAAAGACCAAAGTAGAAATTTTGAAGATACTAAGTGGCCTTTTTTGGTTTTTTTATGAACTTAACTACACAAAAAAACTCAATTAGGGTGAGAAGTACCACTATGCCAAATTACAATCCTGTGGCTTGTAAAACAAAGCTGTGCATAAGGAACAGACAGACAGAGAGACTGAACTTTATAGGTATAGAGATATAGTGTAATGCTACAGAGAATTCAAAGCTCAAAAACTGAACTGGCTGAGATGAGGCCCCCCTGTGAGATAAGACCTGGGTCCAAAGGCCCTACTGCCCCTCCTCATGAGATCTGTCTATTTATATAGGGAACCACTGTTCAAACAGCTTGTGTTATTGGAGATCTTTGTAGCTTAATTTGTAAAATAGAACTACAACCATTTTCTGAGTATTCCTTCTTGCATAAAGGCTCCAATAGTAACGATTTGAGAGTTAATGTAAAACATAACATCTCAAAGCACCGTGTGAATTATGAGGTCAGAGGTAGTTAGCATGTGAAGTGCTAAGAAGCCCTGAAAAGAAAATGCCTGTCAGGCCAAGGGGTCACTATAATGCATTAGAATTACATTAAGCAGCGGGCTTCTCCTTGATACACTGCCCTGGTTGTGTTGCAGAAGACGAGGAATCCCCCTACCTGCAAACACAGAGGAACACCTCTCCCAGTGTTGCTGCATGCAGGAACCTTCCACGCTCACAGAGTTCCTCAGCAAGTTCGAACAGTTCATGCCTATCATTGCGTAAGTTCTCTTCGCCTCATTGCTGCCAGCATAGCACCAGCATAGGATGTCTACAAATGGGCAAAAAAATTCAAACCATAAGCAGAAATATTACCAGATCAGGACAGCCATTGGCTTGGTGTCAGGAAAAAAAATGCTTGAGGAATTCCAAAACAGCAACACTGCACTTAGAATAATTATATTGGAGAAGGCAGGGTATTACCGCATAATCACATGGAATAGAATCAGTCACAACAGTGAAATAAAGTATTCACAGACGTGAACGTACACACTGACCATGTAGTTCTGTATAAAAAATTCCTCTGTTTGAATGCGGCTTTTGTAAATGCAGATCGTGTTCAGGGAACATCATAATGCATAAGTGTGCAGTCAATCGAGTGTTACCATGGCAATGGAGTCATACATTATTGCCTTGGTTGCCAAGGCCTTTTTTATATCGCAACCAACCATTTCATATTTTTGGAAGCAGTGTGAGCTCCGTAAAACACTATTTGGGCATTTAAGTAACGGTGTCCATCTGAAAAAAGGGTACCATAGGTGTGAAACAAAACAATAAGGGTTTGTTACAGCTGCATAGCCACTTATAGCATTGGTGAATAACTTAGCTTTTATCAAACCTCTTAAAAATCTTCACAGGGAAAATAACACAGGGAACTTGCTAGCTGCATGGTGCTAATGCACAAATTAGTGTTTGTTTTTTAGAGGGAGGGGCAAAAGCCAGAAATAAGCATTAATGTACCCTTGAGAGACAAGTGGGCTACCGTGAAGCTAACACAAGAAATTAAAAACAAGTTACTTCAGCTTGTTCAAGGAAGTTCTAAGTTATTTTGCTATTGTAAGTAAGTCGTGCAAAATTGTGGATTCTGCAGTATTTTTACAGCCTCAACAGATACCCTACCACCATGTGCTGAGCTCTGGGAAAGAGGTAGAAGCAGGCCAAGGGCACCTGTATGCAGGAGACTCTTAAGCTGACCATTTGCAGTGGGCTGTCCTTGCAAGACAGCCAAAGCTCTGCCACACAAGACCTTCCAGATAGAATACTCAGCCATTCAGAAAAACCATTAAGGGCTCTGGCTGCAGCCAAGCAGAAGGTTCCTTGTCAGCAGAGACTCTTAAACATGCACCAAACAGCTGGTGACTGTCAAACAAGGCAATTGATGTATGCATTGAGACTTTAACTTTTGCCCCTAGGTCTTTTCACGGCATTTGAAGCTTTTCAATTCTTATAAATACAGACTTAATGTGTGATTGAAAGTTGTTTTGTTTTCGTCATTGTTTTTCATTGTTTCATCATTGTTTGTTTATTTCGGAGGTACACAACATTAACTAACAGCATTAATTCTAACTTGCAGGGGAGACAGGGAGGCGATTAAAAGAATTGCATATGAATTTGTGGAGACCAAATCCAAAGAAGGTGTGATATATGTGGAAGTGAGGTACTCTCCCCACTTACTGGCCAACTGTAATGTTGAGCCTATTCCATGGAACCAGAAAAAGTAAGTTTCATTTAGACAGCACTAAGTCTTTATACATCATTGTGTTAATCCTCAAGTTTATAGTTTGCATTCACTGACCAAGTTTATGTAAGGCTTACTGAAGAAGTGTAATTGTTGTACAATATGCAGGAGCAAGAGCTTTTTCAGCATCATTTCTTAACAACTGTTAATTTTATGGGTTTTAGTAAATAAACCTTGGCTTGACTGACAAAAGCCTAGTCCTTGAACATAGTCACTGAATAAGCTGCACGCTTGTGAAAACAAGTTGAATAAGCTCCAAGTTTTGAGAAACTTCATGTGATGGTGCCATAGTTTATCCTCCCCCTCCACACTCTTCGAGGGACTTTGCTTCACAGCTGGCTTTTTTTCTGCGTATGCAGGGGTGACCTAACTCCGGACGAGGTGGTCCAGCTGGTGAACCAGGGGCTCAGTGAGGGGGAGAAGGCCTTCGGGATTAAAGTCAGGTCCATTCTGTGCTGCATGCGCCACATGCCAAGTAATGCCCTGTTCACGTATCCGTAAGGCAGCACAGCCAAAACTTTCCCAGCTATGAGTACTGTAGAAACCCTCCTTAGGGTCTGCTCCAGCTCTCAGTTCAGCATGGCCCCTCATTACCATACACCCCAGCTGTTAGGGTTAGAGTCTACAGAATCCACCCTATGTCTGTGCAAAGTGTTTGTTAGATAAAGCAGGCTCTTATCAAATGACCCTGCTTAGCATCTTTTAAAAACTCCCTCTTGTTTCTCCCCTCTAGAGCGATTAGAACTTGCAAATTTACAACATCCTGAGACTTAGGCTCACATGAAGGGGCTGCAGCCCTCTGAACCACTTACTTTTTCTGTCTAGCGAGTGTGAAGTACATTCCATTAATATCATAAATGTGGTCTAGTTCTATCTGGAGGAAGGCCACACTTTTCCTCCTTTTTCTGTTGCTTTTTTCCTGATCTGAGAAGCACCTGGTGCTGATCTCTGTGACCAGGAGAAACCTCCTCTGTAGACTAAAAGGAATGGTTCCACATGTGTGCTACATTTTTTCCCTGAATGGAGTCCCACACCTGGTGCACACTTCATGCTTGTGTTTTTTAACTGTTTTATCCTATACATTCCTTTGAATACACCCTCTGTTAGCTCTATTCTACAAAAGATAGCTTTACTTTGAATTATACTTTTTAATTGGCAGGTTTAATGAGTTTCAATATTTATCATATTCTTCTGCAAAATGATTTCAATTTCAGTTGAGGAGAATTACAGTTGTTGGTTTTATGAGCAAAGCTTTTGTTGAGTATTCTAAAATAGTTATCAGTTTTTTCAAACTGATTACAAGAAAAATGAGTACTGAATTCAGCTTTCCTCCAAGACATTGCATTTGAAAAATCACTAAATAAGTAGTTAATAACTTGTTAAAATGAATACAAATTGAGTAACATTTTTATAGATATATAGGGATGTGGTAGGAATGTACAAAGTAATGAATTCACTTTTGTGCTTGCATGTGTCATAAAGATTACTTAAGGCAAAGCAGTATTTGGCGCAGCCCATTATAAAGTATAGCATGTAGATAAATATATAACAGAGCCAAATATAAATGTGAATCAAATGTGAGTTGAAGATATGTCTGACTTTACAGATGTTTTAAATTATTGATGTGATTTATAAAAATAACATTGCCAGAATGTTCCTGGGTTGTCTAACCGCTATGTTTGGGGTTATCCGTATGCAGACTGGTCCATGGAGATCGTTGACATGTGTAGGAAGTATCACAACGATGGGGTAGTGGCCATTGACCTAGCTGGAGATGAGTCCTTGAACGCTGAAGCACAGCAAGGCCACAGGGAGGCTTATGAGGTAAGATCCGGATCTCAGTGAACTGTGGCAATGCATGTATTTAAACCTCTTGACTTCTTGGCAGATGCTTTCCTCCAAAGTAACAGACTTCTCACGGCAAACAGCGGATTCAGCAGCAAAGAACTACAGATGCAGATATATAGTTAAATAACATTTTGTTTAATATTTCCATTTTGTTGGTACACATTACTCAAGTAGCAGTCTGTGATGATCAGATGCCACATTCGGACAGTTTTGACAGCAGATGGTGTTTAAGCAACTTAATCTAACTTTCAGGATATTTTGGTGAGAAAAATGGGTCCAAAAGACATGGGAATAAATTCTCGGGTGAGGTTCAAAACTAAGAACTAATGGACTTGTGTAAGTTTTTGCTCCTTGTGAGTTTGACAGGGATTCATCAAGTCCTGTAGCTTGGAGCAGTGGCTACTCCCACTCTCTGGCTGGCAAAGTGAATGTAAGGACTGAGCTGTCTGCTGTGGTAAAGAGTTTGCAACAAGTGAACAGGTCAAAAGAGAGATGAAGGATTTCAGCCTGAGAGTCTGAGTTGTTGTAGTGATGGGGGAACCATGACAGCCAAATACAGCGCTAAAGGGAAATGGTACAGAGAGAGAAAAGTAGGGGGATCAGGTGGGCTTGCCTGAAGGCATCCCCTCCATTCAGTGCATGTAGTTTATATAAAATGTGTTTTATGTAAGTTAAAAAATTAGAGACAGAACATTGCTGAACACAGAATGAGTATGAAAGATAGGTTTAGGTTATATGTTAAGATGACGCAGTATTATTGGAATCCACTGGTAAATGCTACTATTATAAAAGATTTCTCACTACATAGCTATTCTACTGAACATGTACAGTAAGATTTACTGTACAGACATATTATTTAAGATATGATTGAACGAATGTGCTTACAGTCAAAGCATTGAAAGAAGAGTTACATGGGTACCCCTAACTTCATTATTGTCTGACACATATCTCTTCTGATATGAAGTACCATTGTCCAATATCAGAGGAAGACATGAATTAAGAATGGAATCCAAAGCTTAGGTGTGGAAACTCTACCTGTCCGTGCCTTTCCTTAGTTACTACATCATTAGATAAGCAGGTCAACCTCAGAATTCAGTTATGCAATTCAAGAGTTCATAACAGCCACGAAAAACATTCTTCTTATCGTCAGCACAGTAATTTATTATGTATTTCTTGGCAGCCACCTTTTGTTTTGAGGTATACGGTCAAAGACTGAGGCCAGGTTAGGCCAGACAGAGGACCTCTCAAGGGTGTCTTATCTAAGTTTAAATGTCTAAATGTTGTCTCTTTCATAGTTATATGATACTGAGAAGTTCACTAAAATCGATATTGTTCTGTTTTTTTATACAAGCAAGAACAGAGAGAAGGAAAAATGTGCATAAGGACTTGCTGTACAATGATCAGACCTTCTCATATCATGTACTGTATATACAAGTCTGCAGGTATTTCCTGCTCTCTGCAGTTAATTTTTTTTTTTTTTTTTTTACCAGAACCATTTCAGATTTTCCTAGAAAGAAATACAAACTGGTACAAGTTTGCCAAGAATCTCTCTTTGAGTGTGGAATGTTTCAGTCCCACATTTGTAACATTTGCCAGGATCATTTGTGAGATGAATTAAGCGTCAAGAATTGCAGGAATCCATTTTACTTCCTACCTCCAGGGCCTCAAGCCATTGTGGAGCTGAAGGGTTATCACGTATTTATGTCACATGTGCAACTTGGTTACTGATTAATTCCAAACAAATTCATTCTTATCTTCACACCTTTGTTGTAGGAGGTTTTCAGGGTCATATTTGTTGGGATATTTGCTGAAAAAATTGTGGCTTAGGGCTTCTTTCTCAAATAGGAAGCAGCATTTTGGTTTAACTATAACAATGGCAAGTGGCAGTGATCTCTCTTCATGCTTATAATGAGGTGGTGTGCAGATTTTCATCAGCAGGAGCAGAACTCCAACCAGGAACCTTCAGGTTACCAGGCAATATCTCAAACAACTATGGACCAGAAGCCATTGTTCAAACACCAGGGCATTGGTCCTGGAACAGTTCACATCACAGCATCTTGTGGATTTTCTAGCGTTTTTTTTCTTTATTTTAACTAAAACCAAGAATTGTACCGAAACCTCCCAGCAAATAAGTAGTACATGTCTCAGTAAGAGTAATGAGTAATTCCTCATTGATGGCAAAAGTGAAAATGCTAACAAATACTGAGAAACATTTTAATGTGATGAATCAGTAGTTTCCTCAAGGCCAGTAAAATGCAGTTGGGATTTGAATACTTTCTCTTTTCATTGCTCCATCATCTCATTCTCCTGTGACATCTGAAGCACAGATGTAACACCGTCCCATCTGCTGTGTATAAAGCACAACACAACACAGTGAACTGGAGACTGAATTTTTTTCATTTCACTTTTTCATTTTCTGTCATGTTTCAGTAGATTTGTCTTCATTTTGCTAAAAGAATTTAAAAAACAGGCATCCTGTCCACAGGGTTCTCATCTCAATCTCGATATTTTTAGTATAGAGAAACACTAGGGCCCTGCGTTGTATGAGCTGTTGATGAAAACAAGATGTATTCTTGGAGAGTTTTTAATTCTTTTAAAAACATCTGATAATGTTTTAATCAATCTCTCAACTTTGAAAAAACTGAGGGAGTGAGTTGTGTTGCTAAGGTTTTATTGCTTGTGCTGTAGCAAGTAAACTTACTAATAGTTCTGGGTGAGAAACTTCTGGTCTGACCTGTGTTTGTAAGCTTAGGTACAAGTGTACTTTGCTAAAGATTGTAGCTCACGACGCAGCTGCACAGAGGGAGATTCAAACCAACAGTCTTAAGTACACGAGTGCGTGTACTTTACTGCTTTACTGTTAACTACTTCCCCCACCTAACAGAACATGATGACACACGCAGGTGTGAATTGCCGCACATTATTACTTTCCTTAAATTTCAAAACAAAAATGATAGTCGATTACTTACACTCAACTGCTGAGTGAATTTATACGAAACACCTTATTAAGAATTTCAGCACAACACGCATTTTGACTCTGAACAGGTCTCTGAGGGGAGCCAGAGCAAGGCTGAATGCTTGCAAAGGTGCACTATATCTTTTTGTATGAGCCATTAGTATAAGGATGTTGTTGAGGAGCCACAAATGATCAGGAAAATATAAAGATGTGGAAAAAACAAACCTTTCTAAGAGCGTTCAGCTGTGGCAACAATGTGTGCTGAACAGCAGCCTTCAGCAGCAGGGTTGCTCCTCTAATGGGATGTACATTTGCAGTGGTTCCCGTGGATATGATGTCATTCTGTGTACACCGTCTGTCTTCCATCTGTCCGTTCTCCACTAACATTACAACTGTTGTCTTTCTGTCACCCCAACCTGATATTGTATATGAATAAGGAAAAGTGTCATAATTTGTATATATGCCTGGAGATTTTTGCGGAACCTACCCATCAGAGTCAGCTCTGCATATTACAAGAAAACTGAAACACGGTGATGTTCTTTTAGATGAAGTAACACGGTCACCCTGTCTGGATATTGAGATGATCTGAAGATTAATGTTGTTCACAGTTTAGCTGAATTGGCAGTTTTAACAGGAAACCAGTATTTTGATATTTGAGAAGCACGTATGTCAAAAAGGAAGCAGAAGTTATGTGTTACAGAGACGTTGCTTTCTGACATGAACGTTTTGGATTTTTGATGTGTCCACAGGAAGCTGTAAGGAAGGGCATTCATCGCACCGTTCATGCTGGGGAGGTGGGGCCCCCTGCTATGGTGAGGGAGGTGGGTTCTCTGTACTTTTACACTTTGATTCATTCAGCTCACTTTGTCATCCACACCAGCTCACTCGGGCACTGATTCTCGCTGCCCTTCCTCACTATGGCCATTTCACTTTTTGGCAGTTTTAACTATCCTTCTTTGAGTGATGCAGCTTTTTTCTTATAAACATTGTCAAGTTGCAGTAGGTAATAGTCTTGTTAGGAGAAATAAAAGGTGTTTGTCAGGCAATGATTCGAGAAGCAAACAAGAAAGAATAAGTGCAGTGAATGATTCATCAAGAGTTTTCCAATTCTACAGAGAATTATTGGATTCATAAGTGTATTGCAAAGAATGTAACAGAAATTTGAATTCAGATCAGTTTTGGCTGGTGGGATGGTTGTTTTAGCAGCTGTGATGGGGAAGGGAAAATGCGTAGGAGGGGTGACCGTGGGATTTAAAAACAGCTGAATGTCAGTCTTCTAGTGTTCATAACTTCCCATTTTTCTTGCCCAGGCAGTAGATGTTCTGAAAGCTGAAAGAATTGGACATGGTTATCGCACAGTTGAAGACCCGGATTTGTATAAACAGCTGCTTAAGCAGGGCATGCATTTTGAGGTGAGAGTTTTAACACACACACACACACACACCCACAAAGTGACTCATTGAATTTGAGTCCAGCTCAAGTCTGTGTGGAGGTTTCATGTTCTCCCAGTGTGTGCATGGGTTTCTTCAGGGTGCTCTGATTTCCTCCCACAGTCCAAAATCATGTGTTTCAGTTGAACCGGTCACCCTAAATTGCCTGTAGTTTTGACAAACTGGTACACCCTCACCAGGGTTTCGGTACCTCTAGTGACTCATGACAGCACATTAGCTCTTTTGGTATCTGACCCTCAATCCTGAGGATGGGCAGAGACAAGACGTGTATACTTCTACTGTAGTGACTTTAAGAGCGGCATGGTGGATGGTCCCAGGACTTTACGGCTCCTGGGTTTTGTAACTGGATGTGTTTGAATCCTACTTTATGTAGGTTTTTCTGGGTGCTTCATTTTCCTCGAAAAATCCACAAATGTGTTTCTGGTCAAATTTAAATTGACCCTCAGTGTGTGTGTGGATGAGTGAATGTGTGTGTGTGAGAGATTGTCCTGTGATGGAATGTCTGTCCAGGGGATATGTTGCTAGGATGGATGGATGGATGTAGCAACTTATATTTCCAATCAAAATCCTTTAAAGATGCTGAGACAGTTCCTTCAGGTGAACTGTATTAAGTTGTACTTTGAAATGCTGGCCGAAAAGCTTTTTGTGTTTTTAAAAATAGTCTGAATATTTACCATGTGTGAATTGCTGGTCGTATTAGTAACTGAAGAATCAGAGGTGTAAAATTAAAGCATTTAAAATAAAAGAGGTTTATAAATTTGCATTTATATTTCTTTGTATGGCAGTGGTTTTAAACCTATTTATAATAAGAAAAACTAATTTGCAGATCATATTACACTAGTTTATTCATGTTAGACAAAATGAAACGGGAATATCTTAACTTAAAGATGCTTCTGAAAGTGATGACAGTGATTGAAAAAACTGTCAGTATTAGGCAACACTAAGTAATTACAATTGGAAAAATAAGATTGTACACTAATTTGAAGATTTTTCAAAATTGGTGTAATTTCAGTGCTTTATTACTGTATATTTACAAGCATTTTGAGATTTTTTAATTTGTTGTGTTCTATCACATTACATTGTTTATTCTAACAATGTTATTATAAGTGTTCAACAAAGTGCTCAATGTTTTCTGCCTTTTTTTAAACACTGGAAGTTTTTAATGGTTTCTTGGTATTTTTATATCTGTGTAGTTAATGTAGGCTAATGATAGCTTGTTTACAAATTTTAGTTAAATTATGTGATGAACAACATCTACAACAACATTAAACACCTCGTGCCAAGGTGCAGCTCCACATACTGTATATACTGCATTTGTGTTGTAATAAACATATCTGCTATAGCTCTTCTCTCGTCAGAATATTTACATGGTCAAAGTGCCATTTGATCAAAGATTAAATGAAAAATGGTAATTTTAGACAAGAAGTAAAAAATGCATCTGCAAATTCTCGCTTTTTTCTTGCTACTTTACAAAGATAAACAGCCACAGAGAAAATAAATGGAGCCGCTTCCAGTACCAGTGCGCACACAGTCTGGGACGCGTCAGCCGGGTGCGCTGTGGTTGCAGTGGCTCTGTCACCCTTGAGCTCAGCACTTCCCCACTTTATAAACTGGTACATTTTACATGTTACATGTAATATTAAATGGGACAGAACATATCGAAGCAACGTGTAACGTGCCAGTTGAGAGTAAGGGAGTAATGTTGACCAACGCAGTGCTGTGTCTGTTTTATTGACTATTGAAAGATCTTTGACTGCATTGACAATGTTGAAAAAACATCAGATTGATTGACTGACTTTTGACTTTAATGTTCAATTCTCATATTTATATCAGAGTCTCTCAGACAAAAAGAAATGCTTGTGATGTGAAAGCTGGAGGGAAAAGAAGAGGATAGTCAGCAGTCAGATGGAAGGACGTGGTCACCACAATAGTGGACTGAACACAGGAGAGGAGGAGAGGAGATTCTTGACAGCCTGTTTGTTTATGGTCGCGACCCAACAGCGCTCAACAACAATATTGCGTGACACGCAGCGCCCTCTTGTGGGCAGTTTGTGTAGTGCCGGGCTTTTTGTGAAATGCAGACACTTCTGGTTCAGTGTTTGTGCTGCACCTGCTAGAACAAGTTGGTGTAACTCGTTGACCAGAATAACTTTTGGATATTACTAGTGTAATTTGGCATTTCCTTAGTACAACTGTTTCCAGTTCTAAAGTCAGATACGTTATATGTGTTGATTCCATTGGATTGTGTGTATTTCTAATATGCGGTTGACCTGTGAATTCAGACCTGTCCAGTATCCAGCAGGATGACAGGAGCCTGTAATCCAGACTTCGAAAACCACCCTATCATCAGGTATGAGGTTAATGCATCAAAAAATATTGTTTGAGACAAAGATGTCAGTTTTTAAATGTGATCAAGGAGTATGTCATAAGTTCTGAGCTCAAGGGTTTAATTTGTTTACAGGTTTGTGAAAGATGAGGCCAACTTCTCTCTAAACTCTGACGACCCTGAGATATTCAGATCAACCTTAGACATGGAATATCAAGTCGCAAGGCAATATCTGAACTTCACTGAGAAGGAATTCAACAGAGTGGTAAGAAAAAAACACCCACAATGCACTTAACCTCTCTGTCAATGTTAATTATTAACTTTATAACTGAAAAACTGTAATTCAAATGGGAGTTCACATTTATGTTTGTTTGTTTTTTTTTTTCAGAATATAAATGCTGCCATGTCTAGTTTCTTACCTACAAAGGAGAAAGAAGACCTCCTTAACCAATTGTATGAGGCCTATGGGAAGAGATCAAATCAGTTCTGATGGAATCATGTGCTACTGTTAAAAGGTCTCTTCAGGTTAACAGTGCAGCTGAGATGATACCAGTTCGTAAAACTGATATGTAATACAAATATTAGATTTAGTTGCAAAAAAAAAACTTAAAATTCCCTTCTCTAAAGACAATTCAGAGTGGTAGGTATGTAATTCTATATATCCCATTTTACGCATATAACGTCCTGTAAGTATCTGCAGTAACTGAGTATATTTTATGTGCATGAAAATGTTTCTTATTAAACCATCGACCGTAACAGAAGTGAAGGGCATCAGAAAACGTTGCTATTAATGCATGCAAGTGACATAAACAGTCGACCTTTTAATGGTTTCTCAGAGGTAGGAACCAGTGCCATGGCAGTCAGTCTGTACACAGACATGAAAGCAGAAGCCACTCCTTCAATATTCAAAGGTCTGGATGTGAAAAACAGCTTCCTTTGATATTCCAACCCTGATGCTGAGCCTCAAACTAAACCCAGTGATTGTTGCAAATCCAACTTTTAGAGCCATGATTTTAAGTAATAAAGTCCATTAAACTGCACAGTACTTGATCGTTTGTATGCTGGATCCTTGTATTACAAACATTTGATTTGTATATTTTCACAGAAGAAAAGAATTCATTTTCAGTCTATTCTAATTTTTCCCCTTGTTTAGGTTTACAAATTGAGTAATGCAGGTTAAAGTTGACCTGTGTCTCTACACAGGTGTTGGATGGCAGTAAAACGCCCCAAAACAGAGTAAGACCGTGGTACAGCTCACTTCCCCAGTGTTTGCAGTTTGTGTCGCCTGTTCTCAAGTGATCCTGGTCAGTAACAAGATGACGAATGCTGCACATTTATAGGATAAACAATTCAGTCACTGGTCCTGAATAGAATGGAGATGACGTATTATTTTCAGTCATTTTGTTAATATGTAAAGGTTTAAGTTTAATGCAGCTTACAGCGTATTACTTATTATAGTTACAACCAAGACTTTTACAAAACCTGCTGGAAAGTTTATGCAAAGATGAATTTTTTTCTTTTCAAATTTTAAATTAGTTCTAATTTTGCCAAGTTAATTAAATGAAGACTTCCAGTAAATTATTGTCACTATATCCAACACTTTTACAAACCTACCCAGCAGATATATCGAGTTATGTGTCTATTGTGTTTTTATTGACTGTACTGAGGATAAAGCAAAGTGGCGAGATGTCGACAAATGTTCCACAGTGGACTGGCGTCTTGTCCTTGGTGTCCCTTTTTAGGGGAGTCCTGGAGCACAGTGACCCTGCAAATGACAAGGAATTGATGAAAATGGAATAAATTAAAGTGTAACTGCAAATGTATAACTCATTATAACATTGTTCACCACTTTTTAGAAGGCAGCCCTTAAATAAAGGGACATTTGCGACATAGCAGCTGGATTTATTAACAAACTCGACTTTTTGTCCAAATAGTACACTGGAGACTTGGTGAGTGGCATATTGGCATTTGAATACCCAGTTTGTGGCTTGCGATTTGCATAAATTGATGGTGCTTGAATTCTAAGGCAGCCATAAGGGCCTTCACCTCATAGCTCTCTACCTCATGGCTCTCTACACCTCATAGATCTTCACCTCATGGCTCTCTCTTCACTGTTAAAAAACATGTCCGGGGTGGGAAATGAACTGTCCACCAGCCACAGTACCTGATGAAGCGTAAACATTCTCCAGTGATTCAAGCTATTAACCAGCCACAGTCAAGTTTCTTCATCTTCTGCTTTTATTTCATTTTCCTTTTTAAGTTCCTGCAATGTGACACTGCATTGTTCCACTCACTTCATCTTATTGGAGAAATTGCCGGATACTGTGATCCTTTGTCATTGAGAAACAGCAGTTTTCTGAGTGGCATCTCAGGAGGTACCGCTCTGAAGATGCAATTGATTTGTGAGGGTTCAAATGTGACTTCTTATAAATGTTTCAGAGACCATGCAGTGTTTCAGGCATGTCTGTCTGTGGCTGTGTGCCATTGTGGCTGGTAGGTTCCAAAACTTGGGCACATTTGGACCATGACTGGACCTGATGTCCTTCCTTCAGGTGACGCAGCTTAATACCAAATTGCTGTTGTAGTGCTGTTTGCGCACAGCAGGTGGCAGTACTGCCCGCTGCGACGTGTAACCTTTCCAACGTTTCCAACTCAAATGATGTTAAAGTTGACAAATGTTATTTTTTTAAACGTTGTCTTTCTGTTTTAGATTAGACAGAGATCAAAAAAGGTATATTTAATTTTATCGTTATAGTTTTGCCTGTTTACAATTCAGTTGAGGAAATGTGGCAAAAGACCTAAGGCAAGTCATGTGAAGGTGGTACATACTGCATTATATTATTCTAATTGAATTGCTTTCTTTCAATATAAACTTTTTGCATCAATCAAATTGGTCTTTTGTGTCATTCTTACCCGACGTGTACATAGTAATGACTCTTTCCTATATAAACTGTTACTGCAGAAAGAACATGGGGATAAGTTTCCTTGCTCACATAGTAACATACATGTGATGGAAAGGCTGCTTCCATAAACAAAATGACTTATTGTTTTGGTTTCTGCAGTGAACCTGATTTCGCCCTCCTGGGGTAAAGTACGTGTCAGCACAGTTTGCCAGGACATGGGCTGGATGACAGGGTAGCCTATTGCCATGTGTTGAGGACCCAGGCAAATGTGATACTGCCTTTTGGTCACGGACCTGTGGGCAAACTAACAGCAAACTTGATCTGAAAGCAGGAACTGCTGAACACAAGTGAATTACGGGCCGGAAGCCCAGAACTGCTCCTCAGAGGTCCTGACTGTGCAGGCTGAATGAAATTTTTTAAAAAAAAGTGAAAACTGAAAAAGAGTAGACAGAGCTAATGTGCTTATTATAAACGTTTTCCCGGCAATGACTTGAAATACGTATACAAATCATGAAAAACATCATGGATTGCAAATCTAGGCTGAAGAACGTTTATATATGAAGCAGCTGAAGTTAGGGGACATGTCTGGCTAAGATCAAAAAGACCATTGAAATGCTTCATATCTCCATTTGCTGCTCATTACCTGGATTAGTTTAAGTTTTCCTTTGCGGTTGATATAAGACCCCGGTTTTGTGTCATAAATCTCAGCCCAGACACACTGGAAGGCCAAGCACGTGAAATCATGGTTCTGTTTTTACTTTCTGAAAGAAAAAGGTGACCTTCCTAACCCAACCGGAGACACTGGCGACAAAGCAGGGTCACGAGAACCAGAGTCCTTCAAATCCGTAGATGGAGACCAAGTTCTGAACGTTATAAAATAATATGGTGAGATTCAAAATTAAAGATTGACGTGAGCTGCTGGGAAGAGCTACTGCACCATGGGAAGACGGTGAAAGGAAAGGACTCTGGTGGGCAGGCCCACAGCAGCTGTTCATTCCACTGCAACACTGGCATGAAGTACCAGATCATCCAGAAACACTTACCTACACTGCTAAATAACAGATGAGGGTCTTAAAAATTAAATATTTTAACATTTATCTCTCCCACTGCAAAACGCAAACAAAATCTGTATTTCAACAAAACTTTCACTCCTTCTGACACCCGCAATAATAATTCTGCACAGAGAATTAAAAATACTTGAATGCAAATCAGCAGATAATGGACTTTAACAAGAAATATTTTGGATACACATCTATAAATTTTATTACTTAAAATCCTAATACAAACATATTTGAGAAAAATGTAAAATAAATATTATCCTCTACATGACATTTTAACTGCTACCAAAATGTCTGTAATAGTAAAAGGCAGGTCAGAAATTAAATTTAAGCATAAACAGCATTCAAATAAACAAAAACAATGTGTGTGTGTGTACATACAAAACTGGGAATAACTTTAGTCTTTTTTGGTAGTTCTGTGCTTGATAGTATTTAACTGGACTGCGTTGCTCTCCCATTAGCGGATGATCGGATGAAAACTAAAGGCAGAAGAGTCATTTTCCTGCACATACTCAGTGTTAACAGGCAAATCCACAGTGGAGGCCGTTCTGCTTTCTGTCAACCAGCTTGGTTTGCTGGGTTCTGTTGTTTTTTCCGTCACTTTTTCCATCTGTGTTTGTCAGAAATGGTCCATCAACGCGGATCCGCAAGGTGCGGCTGTCCGGGGGAGAGATCCCAGCGGCCGCCGGCAGAGCGGGTGTCCGGAGAGCGGCCAAGCATTGCTGGGGGCTTCCATCATCAGCGCGGCATCTAAGAGGTGTTCCCAGCAGCCTGTGCGTCCTTGCTCCCGGGTCCGTCCGCCACTGGGGGTGGAGCCTCGGCAGAGCACTCCCCCTCTAAAGTACACAAATGAAATGTATGTTATAGACACTCACCTTTGACATTCTTATGAGCCACTGTGAGAACAAACTAAATGTGAACATGTGAAAGGGTTTATTGCTTTCATAACACAGTGTTTACTATCGAGCCGTTTTCGTTTTAACACAATGTACATATACATTGTTTTATATATACAGCATATTGTGCAATAGCAGTAGTGTCTTATGCAAGAAGCACAAATACATTAGCAACCGTAACCCTGACAGTTTTTAAATTCTCAATCATAATGGGAGAAATTTGTATAAAGAGCTTCGTTTTGTTTATTTCAAATTTTCTGACACGTGACACTATGCCGACAATAAAATTTGCAGCTGTGCTCATGGTTGCAGTCGTGGCAAATTAAAAATTCGCATGAAATACAGAAAACAGAGTTAGACATTGTCCAGACGAAATACTGTGCAAAAGTGGGGGATCACATATCCATATACATACACACACACACACACACACACAGCAGCAAACACAGACCTGAAATAAATAAGATCATAAAAATCACAGTTGACTGAGGAAGCATAAGCACTAAAGGTGAACGATATACTATGTCATTGTAAACTGATCAAAACAGAACATAAATAAAGAATAAGCAGTACTTTTTAGGCAAAGGTTTGCATGTCTTCCACTTAAACTTTCCTGTTTCAGCTCCTTGAGGCTCCATTTTTGATAAGTGAAGTGCAAAGTACGCTGTGACGGAAAACAATGAACGACTTTTTCAGATGGGAGATTAAACCTAAAATTACAGTCCAGTAAAAGCAAAAGAAATGCTTTTTCACACTCTGCAGTCCCTCGACAGAACCAGAGTTTTGCATATGGTTCACCAGCTGGGTGCTGTGCTATGATTGAAGTGGTTGTCATAGGAATTGCTCTTAGTCTAAATTTTTTTTCACAACCTGGGGCCCGAAAAACATTTATGACAAACGCTTAAAAATAGTGAGCGCCGAGCAGATTTATTTAGACCATCCGTTGTACGCAACAGACCACCGGTTCCCATACAGATGCAGAGGGGAGGGAGGGAGGCAGGAATCAACAAACAAGCAGATAAAGGAGCCTGGCATCCTTATATTGTGGCTGTCGCACGCTTCCTATGACAACACGGCGTGGCCTTGGGAAAACGTCTCGCACCCCGCCCACTGAATGGCACGGCCCCGAAAGAGGAAGAGGTGATGGATTGTTCTCCGATAGAACGTTTTGTGAAACGTTTGAGCAACAATAAACAAACTGTTCACGAAGAGGCCCAAACAGCACGACAGCAACCCCAAACCTCAAACTCAGCAGCCCTTTTGAAGAAACACCTACACAGCGTCGGCCGCACGGTTTATGAACAATATTCTTGTTTCCCTCCGGGTTGCGTGCAATCACCGCAAATATAACTTTACAGGCTAAATGTTGACAGTCAGCTGGAACCTAAGGAGGCATTCGGGGGGATGTTCAGCAGATTTGTGGCTGGCGTCTCCGGGTCACACGTACCTTCGGGTTTCAGGGTCATTTCGGACATGTCTTTGGTTAGCTCACCGGCACCCACGCTGGCAGCTTCGTCCTTGATGTCAGGCACAGCGTTCCTGCGACCTGTCCGATCGCAGGAGATGAATTCTGAGTACGACGTCTCCACGTCCATTATCTGCCCATGGCCAGAGTTCACATTACATCTGGTGTTGAAAGGGAAACAGGTCTGTTAGGATTCTGAACATGGACATGGTCTCCCCAGGGGGTACAGGGCATTCTGCGGGACGAAGCAAAACATCTCACAGCAGTAAGAAGAGGAACAGAGCAACTGGGCAGAAGCTGACTGACCCACAAAAGCCTGAACATCATTCACTGAGATTCTTCTTGGAACAAGAACAGGCCTTGACCCTCTGTGGTCCGAGGGACATTTTTGGACAGAGTTAGACACCAGGCTATTTTTGGAAGAGGATGAGAATCTTAAATGCTGGTCCCTCTGAAAATGAACAGAATTAACTTTATTCCAGAGTGGGAAAAACAAAATAAAAAAAGGAAAAACATATAACTGAATCAACTGAAGCACAAAATGAAATGTACTCCCACCCTATTGACTAAATATAGACATTTGTGTAACAACCATTAGGCATCTAGACCTCTGCTTTTATCAGCAAGTTCATTTTCCAGATGATGACTGTATGTTATTCTCAGAGCTACTGTAAGACTATTAAAACAGCTCTAAATGGGCTCCATCGAATCACCCCCTGCTATGTTTATTGCTTATAAAAACCACATCCTGCTCAGCAGTATCTGCTCATGTAATAAACTCATCATTGTTAAGAAAATAAAAGTAATAATTCATTAATATGGCTCTACCAATACTGCAGCTCTCTTTCACTATTTCTGACTCAATTCAGACTCTCCTACCTGCGCTAAATGAACCTCACAAAGAATTCTTCACTTTTTAATCAAACTTTTAAAGTGCGGCACTTCAAACAAACATGATGAAAAATGGTAGCTAGTCTTTTGAGAGAGAGCGTAAGCAGTCCCTTTTGAGCCCACATCATGGATTAGTTATTCATTCCCTTTTTCTGCTTTCTTCACAGCCAATATTTAACTGGGTCATGAAAAGCTGCCAGCAAGTAGAGCACCATTCAGCTGAAGGATCCCTTGAAGAGGTGATGATACATAAGACGAGGGAGAGGAAGAACACCAGGCTCCTCTCAGAAGAAGCAGACAGAGGAATCCATATTTCATTCTGCACTGAGTCATAATCTGTCAGACTGAGGAAGGTGGTGGTTGGAAAACTAGGAGGCTGCTACGCAGCAGCATACAGAACGGCTCCACCGCAAAGCCATCCCAAGAACGTCATTTTACGGTGCCTCCATACAGCTGTAATGGAGCTCAAAACTGGAAGTCTGTTACGACACTCGTAGAACTCCACTGCAGTGCCACTGTACCTTGTTTGGAATGCCATCAGAATGTCATTGAAATGGAGCTGGAACTCAGATGGAACCCCACCAGAACTAAGCTTTCATCTGAAGTAGCATGGAAATGCTCAAAAGATAACAGAGGAATCTGAAATTCTGAGAGTTGGGATCAGGATAAGAAAAAAATTGTTTGTCCAAATCCAACAACCCACCACAATGTCTTCCTGTAGAAGAAAATTGGCAGGCTGTCTTTCCCAGTGACACTGTGACCCAAGCTTTGTCGGTTCCCAACCCCTGCATTGCTCAAATATCCTTACTCCCTTACATAACTTTGTTGAGATAAAAATTGTGCCAAACAGAATCTGGCCTCAGGCCATCGCAGGGTGAGAAAGAAGCTGAGGCTTCAGGGAGCATACAGAATAACCACACTAAGAAACAGGCCACCCACTGTAGGAACAGTATCTTCCCGGGGTGGAGAACAAGTCACTCAGCCGTGCAGGAGCCAGCTGGCTCAGCACAGACCTCCTACCTGCATGCGGCAGAAAAGTTGGTCAGCAGAACCTCTACTGTGGTACTGACAGTGACATTCCCAATGACACTTGCATGAGACCCCCATGTCACCTCCCAAGACACCTGCCACAGACACCGTTCCACCTGCCAAGCTTGTTTTGTTGGTGTTCAACTTTCGCGAGTCTTCTCAGTGACTATAAGTGAGAGTCTTGACACTGGGACCACCAACAGAAACCCAGACTGTGAAGACTTCTGTGTTGTTCCTCTTGCTGTGCTACGCGTGATGTGCAGAAATCACTGGTAACCTTAAACATGCCTTGTTGGCCTCTTGCCTACTGTATTGTAAAAGATGGCATCCAACCACAGCAGGAAAGCCTGCGTCCGACAAACACCGGGTCCATCTCAGCCAACAAATACAGAGCAACAATGGAGAAAAACATGAAGATGGGATGAGTGCTGTACTCCCTCACCTGAGTAATTTACCAGATTCTGTGAAATAGAAAATGTCTGCAACTCAACAGAAAATGTTGCCCCAAAACAACCTGCGGAGCCTTAATTCCACCGATGACCAAGCTCTTCAGCAAGCTGACACTCAAGCCGTTCTGGATGTAAACCATGCTGTCATTGTTCTTCCACGAGCCACCTAATCTCTTGTGCCTGACTCTGTGAAGAATTCGAGAGAGCTCTTAGCAGATGTTAATGGAAGGAGATGGCATCAGTAAGTGGACAGCTTTGACCACTTGACAGTTTGCAGGCATTGCTGGGAAGGGTGAGACCGGACACTGGAACACTGCTAATTATAAACCAAAGAATCTGTCTTTGAGAATCTGCCAGTAAAGGAAACACAGGTGACCCCCCCCCCCAACAGTGCATAACCCGGACCGTTACTAGAAACTCTTTTTCAAAAACCCTAGAAACTCTGGCCTTTACATCATTCTAAAAGTGTGCAGCCCCCCCCCAACCCAGCACAGTGCATCAGAAGACTGCACTCTCTGGCAACTACTTGGAAATGTAAGCAGTAATATAATGTGTTTTATTTTATTGTTTTCCACAAGTGAACGTAGGGCATGTGAAGTGAACGCACTCAGTACGGTTTTGTGTTGGTTTGTCCCCAAAAGAATTAATGAAAGCGTGTCATTTTCTCACTGGGGTTTAATGCCACTCTACTCTTTCAGTTTCAAGGCACGGTAATTTGGACCTTTGAGACCGGCAACCACCCACTGCACCCAGCACAGGTGGGGCTTTTCAAGTTCTCCCTTTTTTAAACAGATTTCTGACTGCAAACACAAACAGTTTTAAAGCATATAATGAAAACAGAATCAGATCTTTTTTAAACAGATTTCTCACACCTTGGAGACCAATTTGGCTCCAAGCCTCTCGATTCATCCCTGTGAGAGTTTAAGCTCAGCCTACTTCCATGTTTAAATATAAAGTGAACGCTGGCAAAACCAGTTGTGTGAATTATTAAGCAGAATAAACGGCTAATAACAACTGCATTGTTAAAACGCTCCACCGTCTAACCAAACCGTAGTGGCACCGGTGAAAGATGGAGCCTTATAAAAAATGTGTGAGCAAGAGTCATCCGTGGTGTTTCCCACTCCAACAACCGCGCATTCTGTTTCAATTAAGCGTCCGATTGAACCGACTGCAGTTGGATCCAGGGAAAACATCTGTATTACAAGTTACGTTATAGGCCTCTAATCCCGTCTGATAAATAGCGTGTGCCAGTCAAATACACGTTCAGCACTCCTCTCCGTGTACTCGGCATCCCTGGAGCTTCACGGAAAGCAGAAGATCCTCCGGCACGCAGTCTCTTGAAGGACCTAGTGCATATGAATCATGCTCCGATGGCCCGTTGTGTTCTTCTCGCAACAGCAGATTATGGAAAGCTTGTGGTCCGCGCTCATTAATTAGGTCTTCTCCAGCTGAGATGCCAACAGGTTCAAATAAACAAAGCGGCAAAGGAAGGAAAGAGCCGGGAGATAATTAGCACGTTTCCATGAAACTATCTTCTAATTGCTCCGCTGCGCAGGGCTACCTCACAGTAGGAGCTGTGGCCAAGTTGAGAGGAAGCGAGTTTTATTTATTCATGCCGTTACCTTGGGCTCAACTTGTCCGCAGTCTCTGTTGCGGGCCTGTTTGCACAATGTTTTGTGCGCTATAATAAAACATTATCGCAAGCAAAAGTATTACGAGGTCGTTCTGTGTGAACCAGCATGTAATGGCCTTTAAACGGGACACGTTCGCACATACATACATCCACCCCTTCATCTACAAGCAATCCATTTATGAACATTTCCCCACGATAACAAACAACCAGTGAGGAACACAGCCATTTTCTCCAGTTCTTTATTCATTTATACCCTTTGTTTATACCCTTAGCTTTCACACCCGAAACCAGAGAGGAGATAAAATGCTGCAAAAGCCATACTGGGGGGTGGGCAACCAAAACACTTATTAAACATAACTAAAACAACACATACAGTGCGCAGCAAAGGATGATGGGAAGGGTCCACCATCTCAGGAAGTGTTTGTAAATAAAGACTGACTACACAAACATTCAAACTGCTGTGCACTTTAAAACAATTATTTTACAGTTATTTAGTTCTCTGTTGTACTTGTATTATTATTATTATTATTATTATTATTATTATTATTATTATTGGGCTGCTGTTGTTTATTGTAGAGTGTTGTTGCTCTCAAGACTGAGACTTAAATTGCAGTACAACACACTGAAATAAAGGGATCAGAAGAATACATTTAAAAGCACCTGTCTGCTTCTCCATCTCAATACACTCTGCATCACCACCCTGGGGATTATGGGAAATGCAGTCACTTATTGGAAATACTACAGAGCTCGTCTTGTCTTACTGTTGTAGATGTGTGTATAAAGAGTTATTGTATTGGTTTTAAATAAAGAGTTTTAAGGACAGAGGTTATGAATGGAGAGATTATGACTGTTGTTTAAGACAGTTAGTGATTCCACTTTTGTGCCTTGGTATGTCTGTTTTGATCTGTTCAGGAGAAAAAAGTGTGTAAACAGCTGTTTGTCTGTTGTGGGCAGTTACAGGAGAAGCATAGGCCCTGATGGTATTCAGTATGTTCAAGAGCATCAGAGACAGTACTATTGGGTGCTCTCTGTCAGGCATGCCTTGTAGGAATGAAGTTTGTGTTCCCACACTGGTCACCAGATCCCTTAAACATCATTAAAATTAATGAGAGTTTGGTTTCTGCGTTACAAATTTTTTGGCTTACAAACACTTTTCCAGGGACGTTTTACATTCATAGATCAGAGGATTTCTGTACAAACAGTCCAAATGCATCATTTCATTCACATCATTAGTCGTTTCTAGGTAAGATGTTCTGAAATGATACTGGAGAAACGTGTAGTCCTGACTTATTTTGGATCATTTCCATCTTTCCCATCCTACCCTTCATTTTGTGTTTTTTGTTTCTGTTCTGTAAGTGATATTGCCCTCTGAGAACTCTGTGTGTTCCAGTCCACTGGGCCAAATGAGGCTCTTTATGCATTGAAGTACCCTGAATGAGAAGGAAGGCAATATAGCTCCAACTCTGCTAGGAGACCACCATAGCAGGTGTGTGTGTGTGTGTGTGTGTGTGTGTGGTGTAATGCCAACCCTGCCCCACACCGAGAAAGAGGTTAACCCAAAGTGTCACAAATACGTCACATTATTGCTGTGACACTAAACCCTATGATAAACTTTCATCCTAAACAACACACACTGCACTTTTACCCACTTACTGGTTCACTGTTACACTTCAACACCTTGCTTATGGGCACAAGGCTTGCTGGTATCCTAGAGACTGAACCCAGTCAAGTTCAGGTCCACTTCCTTAACCATGGCTTCGGGTCTGTTTCTGAAATTGTTTTTTTTCCATTTCCTATAATAGGGCCCAATTTTCAATTCGCACCGACTCTAAAAGTTATACAGTCATATCTGTTATTACAGCTCAAGTCTCTGTATTCTCAGCAGAGTCACTCAACCAAATCATAGCAGTCATTGTTGCAGCATCATATCCCTGGGGCCTCTGAATGTGTTCTCTGTAACGCTGGGAAGTCTGCTTTTAACACAGCTTTAAGATGCTGTATTTTCCTGTCCTGCCGAATACCTAAACATTAATGATTTATTTGAAAATCACACCTCTAAGCATCTAGTACAGTTCCTTGGTTAATATTTGAGCTTGTTTTTTAAGTGTTCATGTTCAGTCAACCTAATGAGTTCAGGACCTCAAACCACTGTTAGACCAAAATGAGGCCAAAATGGTAAACTGCAGATTTTTTTTTATTTCACTCAAATCTATTACATCTACATACAGTACTGTCCAAATGTCTTAGGTATGCAACTTCAGTGTCTGTTGAGAAGTACAGGTAGATTCTTATCTACCATCAGGGAGGTTTCTGATTGGTCCCAAATTCATTCTGCAGCCAGAGAATGACCTCAAACGCCCAATCTCAGTCATACACAACTATCTTCAGCATAAAGAAGGAATCCTGCAACAGATGCTATGGTCCCCACAGAGCCCTGATCTCAACATGATCGAGTCAGTCTGGGAGGACATGCAGAGACAGTCAAAGTCTGCAGAAGAACTGTGGCCAGTTCCTCAAAATGTTTGGAAGAACCTACCAACCTCTACCTTAAACTGCATGCAAGTTTGCATAAGAGAATTGATGCTGTTTTAAAGGCAAAGGGTGGTCCCACCAAATATTGATTTTATTGAGGGTTTTTTGTCTCCTGCACTTTTTAGAAGGTTTATTGATTAATAAGTATTCATGGCATTATTTCTGGAACCATCCTCGCTTTACAGCATTTTTCCCAAAGGTGCCTAAGATTTTGAACAGTACTGTATATGCTTTGTCAATTTTTTTTCATTTACTTGGAGCTCACAGCAATGTTTCAAAACTTTTTTTCCATCTCTGCACCAAATTCAGGTCTCAGCCACAGCTCCATACATAGTCCAGCACACTGCAAACACAGGGAACGTTTGCAACTTTGAACGTTTGTATTCTCTCTTTACACACTGCAGACTTACCAAGAGAGCTAGAAACACCTGGAGAAACATCATATGTTCTAGTGCTGGGAAATGGAAACATACAGGTATGTGAGAGCTGATAGGTTCATATAAACTAGCTACAGTTGCAAGAAAAAGCTTGTGGACCCTTTGCAATGACCTGGATTTCTACATGAATTACTCATCAATGTGGTCTGATCTTCAAGTAAGTCACAGTAACAGACAACACAACCTGCTTAATGTAATGACATTGTACTTCTTCTGGTCAGTACAGAAAACATCATTTAAACAACTACAGTCTAAGTTCAAAAAAAGTACATGAACCTGTGGGGTAATGACTTCTACAAAAGCTAATTGGGGTCAGGTGTTCTAATCCAGATGAGATCAGAGGTATAGATCGTAGCGGTGGTCTGTCCTATCAGTAAGACACACAAAGTCTTCTTAACAAGAAGAAAAGTTGGCAGAAATGACCTTAAGACAATTGAGATGCTGGAACAGTTTCATAAGGAGGAATGGTCTAAAATTCCCTCTCGCTATTGAGCAAATCTGATCAGCAGCTACAGGAAACATTTGCAGGAGGTTATTGCTGCTAAAGGAAGTTCTACCGGTTATTAAATATATGGGTTAAATTACTTTTTCCAACCTGGACTATAAATGATTAAACAGTGTGTTCAATAAAGACATGAGAAGTATAATTGCTTGTGTGTTATTTGTTTAGGCAACTTGTATTTGTCTGTTATTGTGACTTTGAAGATCAGACCACGTTTCATGAGTCGAGAAAACCAGGTACTTGCAAAGGGTTCACAAACTTTCTCCCCAGGTGAAACGGTACCAACTGCCTTGTGCACGTCCAGACTTCTACTGTGTGATGGTCTGGATTGTTGGATAGCTTGCACTGGGGAAGAGTGTCTTTACTGCCACAGTCACTCTGGAGACCTTAGTGTGTTTTATTGCCTATAGCTAGCATGTTAGCAATATGTGCTAAATAGCTACATGGTTATTTTATGGTCATCGGCAAATAAAGTCTATGTGCATATTTATAAAACACATAAACTAGCCAAATTACCTGGCAACACTAGTAAATACAATCTAAGCAGGTAGAGGAACACTGTTTTTGTTCAATGGACCATACTCGCCCCATGGCGTCTCAACACACACTATGGCTAAGGGCCATTATCTTGTTTCCAGAGATTTCAGTTATTAAAAGATGAAAAGGCCAAATTCATTTTGTAAGAGGAGCTGGTATTTCAAGGCAAATGTAGCTTCTTTTTAACAGATGTGTGATATGCAGCTAACGTAGATGGAGATATGAAATTCAGTGGAGAAAGAACCGATTTGTTCATGCTAACACAGAGGACCCTCTGTAACCCATCAGGAGTTCTCTTGTCCCAGCCAAGACCTCTGCTCCGCTCCAGACATACCTTTTTTACATCAAATTCATGTTAGCAGCATGAGAAATGCCGAGGAAACCCTCTTCAGTACATCATAGGCCTGCAGTGCCACTTAGATGTTCTCACTTAACATAAAGCTTCTCTGTCAGTCACGACGATGGGACAACAGTTACTCTTCAACCTTACTTCTTGACAGACCATGTGCCTGTTGGTTTCCCCCTTATCCTATTCTCACGCTGATCAAATTTGTTACTTTCACTTTTTGAAATAATAACTGGTATACCCACATATGAGTAATACATCCGGTTATCATACAACAAAGTAAATGCCTCGACTAAGAGAGTTCATAGCACGTGCAGCACACGGCCCACCAGGACATCAGTCTCACACCCATGTTCCACGACAGCTAAGGACATAAACATATGCAGGCAGTTCCTTGATTTAATAGCTAATAGTCCCATCACTAAATCAGCCACGGAACTTATGAAAAATACCAAAGCAGCCAAAAGGAGGACAGCTTATGCACACCAACGCATCCTTTAGCCTCACTGCTGCAGCAGAGCTCTGCTTTTGCATGATTCCCCTATTTGGACCACTTCCATTTCAGTCCTGCAAACTTTTTTATAGCTCAGAACACACACAACTCCTGACACTTCATTACTAGAGTTGCACACTTCACAACTCTAGCTCACTCGGTGCGGTACACGTGCCACTGATCTCCAAGCGCCTAATATTTACCAACTGTAGCTCTGTGTGCGCATGGAAGTGCAGTTGTATGTGAAACAAAAAACTATGGAAAAAATATGGGGCAGCCAAGTATTCATACAACACATATCCATATTTACATCTTCATACTGCCAGCATCTACAGCCCTTTCAAACCCTACTACCGTATTATGGCCAGCAGCCTAGCAATAGATATATTAGCCGGCCCTGTAAAAATAACGCTACAAATGAACTGCACTCATGTACTGAATCAAAGCTTTAAGGCAAATCGAATTTGACTGGAAACAGTGACAGTTCCAGTGCACAGCCTCTTAAATGAACCCTTTGCGGAGGTTATTAGTACATTGTTCTTTAGCTCTGGCTGTAGTGGTCTGGTGCTCTGGATGACTCTGACTATCAGCCACAAACCTGTTCTCTTCCCGCTCAACAGACATCCACAGTATGCTGACCTTCACTTCTACTCCCTGCCCTAATTTTCCTCAGAGAAATACCAGTTAAAGGCACAGGTAAAAAGAGGGAGACATTACAAAAGTGAAAGCCAGATGATTCCATTCTGTTACGGACTATGCAGGCTTTTGCGGGTATGAGCAATTTACATTTTCACCAGGTAGACCTATAAGTGATCAGATGAAATGCAACCATGCGACTTTTTTGGAGGGAAACCCTGAAACGGGTCTTGACACATCATCCTCCGATACCAGCCCCTTCAGGAGCACACCTTGTTTTTCTACTTTAATTCCACTGGCCAACCACATTCGATCCTCTGCATAAGACAAACACTAAGTGATCTCTCTTTGTTAAATAAATGTACTCAACAGACATTATATTTACTGTACAAGAATCTCCTTTGGGGTCTCTGAGTAACTAAACAATGGAATACATTAGTCCTCTGAATGAGGGCCGTTACAACAGAGCAGTTTCATTATACCTGAAAGCACAGCCTGTTGTGGAGTCTGTAACTGGAGATCTGGGCTCACATTATCAACAAAAGCAAGTTAGATCATTCTGGGAATATGAGTCAGCAGATTTCCTTTCAGCGTGCCATTAGGGATAAAGGTAAACGCAATCCCACAGGGAGCTGTTCATGCATTTTTGTTACCACTGTTAATAAAAATAAAGTAGCAGATACAGGTGACTGTGCTCTCCTCCACTGTAAGCCTTCTAAGTCCTTCAGTCGCCTGAAGTCCTGGTTTCCATGCAGACTGTCTCTTGTAGAGGCAGTAGCGAGAAGGAAGAAAGGTCCCTGAGACTGACTCCACAGTTCCTTCTACGGAACCCGTCATTCAGCAGCACTTTCCACACAGCGCCACCAAGACACACGTACACAACTTCACGAGAGACTTGCGCTATGTCCTGAGATACAGCACGTTATTTTGCCGTATTTCTCTAAAGGTCTCCTGTGGGTTTTTTCCTCATCATGTCGTGGTTGAACAGGACTTCTCCTTAACTATGGAAAAGTATAGACAATACAGGTTAAACCCTGCAGACCCATTAAAGTTCATGTCCTCCATTTGTTTGTTGTACCTTATTATATAATAACACATAGGAGCATAAAATATATTTGTCAGCTCCTCTATGTGACTTTTTAATTAAAGGGGGATGACAGAGGTTGGTTTCGCTTTCTTATTGCATAAGTTTCCCACAAAAAAGCAGTATATAAACAAAACCTAATACAGTTACAAGTCCAGTTAAATACAGATATAGAGAAAGATAAATATACTAAAGTGAGGTTACAATGAAAAATGCACTGTGAAAATAAAACCCATCACTGATATGGGAGTAAGTAGTAGCCTGGAAAAAGGATACAAGTCCCATTCGTACATTCCTTCAGGATGGTAGAGCTTCCTCAGAACGAGGCTCATCTCCACAGCAGGTTTAGGAAAGCTACGTGCAACACCTTCAACACCTAAGTTACTCCACCTGTCTGGCTTTCCTTCACGCAGATCTTGCTCAGCCCCACTGCTAAAGCCTGCCAATCTGAGCACACAGGAGTACGATGAAGAAAGTGGTGTGAGCTTACCAGCTCAGTGCGATTTCACCCTGGGTAGAGGTTCACATCCTACAGAAAACATATTAGTGTGGACAGCAATCCCCTCCAAATTGGGCCTCAGGACAGACGGGCAGAAGTGTGGATGGGTCAGGGGCAGCTCCACGCCTCTTGCGCCACAGCCTGGTTGCCACTGCTGCAGCTTCAAATGATGTCAGCACAGCCCCTGTCTGACTGCCAACCCACTTCAAACACAAGGGAGTCTTATTTCCTCGGGCCAATCAGAATAGTCATCCAGCATGGAGCTGAGACTGAGAAAACAAACACAGGCCCCATCCACAGCAAAGAGAATGGGTTTGTCTGTGCCCCTCCAACATCCTTCCTGCATTTCCAGCTGGTGGGGCCTGGGGGGGGGGGGTCTGCGTTCTGCTTCCCACCCGGAGCATGGCTGCTTTGAGAAAAGAGTCTTTTCTTCACCAGCTCATCTTCATGACCAGAGAAGGCACGGATGTGCATGTGCCAGGTTTTATTTAGAAGCATGCCAGTGGGCACACAGCTGCTGCCCGACTGAAGGCACTTCACATTGCAGACCATTCTTCCTGGTCCCCAAGAAGGCTCTTGACCCTGAAGGCACAGTTTGAACTAATTATGCCTTTATTTCCAGAAGGACAGAAAAATCCCTTACCATTTTGAAAGTAATGAAATATTTACCCACTTGCCTATTTGCATTTTTTGCATGTTAAACACAAGGGAGTTCCAGTAAAGGAATATTCAAGTATCAACACTGCACAGACTCCTACAATAGGCTGAGCCAAATATTCACCTGCTTTATCTATCCTCTCCACATTCTCAAAGAGTTCCTTCAGCATTGTGGGAATGTTTTTGAAGATCTGCAGAACAAAAGCAGAAGCATGCCACTGCAAATTTGGTACGATGACATGATGTGCCTGGGCGCAGACACCTCCTGTGTTCCGCTGTGCTGAAGCACCTGACATTTGTAGAGGAAGGTACACAGAATCTGCATCATCTTACCCTGTGGAGGGCCACATGTCAAGGACAAAGGCATCTGGAAATATGGTCTGCTCCCTGAGGAAGGAAGGGGCTCAGTCCCCCAGCCTGGGGATGAATGATGCAACCAAACATACCTAGATATGCCAAATGCTCAATAGGTCAGGGAATCAGGGAGCTTGGTTTTATTCCCACCTATTTACTGTGTCGATGGTACTTTCATTGGTTGCCAAAGGTGATTATAAGTCAGTGTACAGCTGCAGAATTTCAGAGGTGGTTATTTACAACATGAGGAATCGGGATTTGATCATCCACACAGCCAACATGTCAAGATCAAACACATAAAGGGACCCATAACTCCAACACTCAAAAGTGTCCTTCTCCTTACTGTAAAAATTTCCAACAAAACAAACATGTGTTCTCTACCATCTGATACATCTCTTCCTCTTAGAATAGTTGCTGTAAGTACTTATAAGGTCTCGAATGTATAGAAGGCTGCTCTAATGTCACTTGAAAGGAGGCTCTCTCTCTGTCTTGGGTGAGAATCATGCAAAGGAGCTGCATGACTGATGAGATTTTCAGCCCCCCAGCAATTGTACCAGCCCACTGCTGTTCCCTTCAGCCGCCATCATCTGGGCACTATTATCTCTGAAGCTAATAGCTAACAAAACTATGCACCTACTTAACCGCACACTTCACTCTGGAACATCTGTTAGTGACCTCTGCAAACTGTGTTATCTGACATGGCATTCTGCGTCACTCAATCCTGGACATGTGCCAACCTGTTGTGGAAAGCACAAGCATCTCTTACAGAAGCAGCCTGTAAAAGTTTTCTTTTTTTACTAATAAAAATATCACATGCACTTTCCAATAGCTTAAATTAAATCAGTAAAGTAAACAAATAACTACATACAATGCACAATAAATAACTTTCAAAACACCTACAGATGAAGTCAGGATTGAATTTCTTTTTTTAACATGGACTGACTTTTCAGCAACAAGCAAAGATAGAGATTTGCAAAGGCCACAGACAACACATTTGAACCCGAGGGGGCTATTAGTGCTTCTTTACGTAAGGCATTAATGGGAGGACCCACCGGTGCTTTCCACATGCGCAGTGAGCAAGCAAGAGCTGGGAAAGGGTGCTCTGCCTGGGACCGCATGGTGCCACACCAGATCCCTCCCACATGGTTCACATGCAAGCATTTGGTCCCCTTCCAACTCATAGTGTTCAAACACCACCACAGGTGCAGTCCCCCATGTGGTATTTTTCCCCCGCGGGAAAAGGTTTGTCTCATATACACCTAAGAAAAACCTGGTGCTGTGGATCATGCATATGCGCATGTTGGCTCCAGTCATTCAGCATCCAAACAAATGAGGGCATGGCAACATGTCCCCGAAGAAAGCTTGTTAGTGCTCTTTCCTCGTGTGCTCTAGACAAGTTTCCACATGTCACCCTACCCCGTTGTGATGGTCCCTGCCACACCCACCACTGTATGTGCTAAGCAGACTACTTAACAACGAGATGACACTCCAAATACATTCTGCTCACAGGCTGCTGCGATAAGACTGTCACACTCCAGGGTCGAGGGAAGATAGGATCCAGACAGAGGCGTGCTGCTTTCCCTCAGCTGTCAGCAGACACGTGACCGCTGGAGACGGGTTTCCCAGGATGGATGATACTTCAGGGGACTGGGGCCATAAGGGGAGGGCCACATTTGTGCTGACTAAGCAGCAGGTGCTACGGTTGGACTGAAAGGAGCACTGCTTAAGCTGGGCAGGGATAAACATCATGCTCTAGTTGCTTTCAGTTTACCTAAACACATCTGTGGGCTATCAAAGCAAAAGAATAAAATAAACACAGATGCACATCTGTTTGTGTGTGTGCCTGTGTTACATGCATTTCATACACAGTAATACATCAATTAGCACTGTTTCACATCAGTACCATTTTATTTTAGGCCTTGGAATAATTTATTATAATGATTTACATATAAAAATGTGTGTTTATTATCAAAGTTTTATCCTATTTTCATGGTCCAGTGTGACGATGTGGTACAGTACCATATTGTGCTTCCATTGGATGTTTTCCTCCAAAAGATTCTTAGCCTGGCCTTTGTGTCGGGTGTAGTTCTCAACTTTACTTTTAATTTTACTAATTTTAAATAATAACTTCAAAGTATAGTCTTACTTTTCATTATGTACTGCTTGTATGTATGAATTGACACTATTGTACTGACATACTGTAGTGTACTTTAGTTAATCGATTACAAAAATTTGTTTAAAATAAGGCTTATATGAGGAAGTTTAGGAAAAATGCATATTGTGCCCCCAAAGCTATGTTGCTCAATACATACTAATTGAGGTATTACTGTATATCAGTCTTACAGTGCTATTGTTTGGTTTGATTGAAAAAATAAATGCTGTGCAAATCCCCCCCGCCGTGAGTGGCATCTAATCAGATACATTCAGACATCTCTCTCATAGCAAGACCCACAACCCAGCCAAGAATATGGTGGCAAAGGACAAGAATCAGAATGGAGAAGTGCTCTTGAAAATAAACAGAAATCAACAGGAAAAGATGCCTAGTGCAGCCAGATTGCACTCGTGCCACTGAGTGACACTCCTCTGTGTACCCTACAGATACGGGCTGCTCCCTGGAAGAGGGTCTCCTGGCTGTGTGAGGGTTGTTTTCAGTCAGCACCAGCTGTGCGAGGGTGGTTGTGCTTATGCTGTCAGTTGATGGGAGATCTGCTTGGAAAAACTCCCCACACTCATAAACAGAACAACACACTAGCAGAAAACACAGCAATTAGATTTTGTAGTCTGGTAAAATGCAAACGGACATGATGGATGGGATCGGAAGGCTGCTCCCATAAAAGACGGTGCCTACTGAAGGCCAGACAACACAGGGGTGGTGCTAGTGGGCGTGTGGGTCACACTGGGTGTGACACGGGCTCAGGGGTATCGCTAGGCCTCAGGACCCACCCACATGTGCAGAGGTTAAATGACACAGAAACGGTGAGCTAGATGAGCAGATGCAGTTGGAAGTTGTCGTTTTATTCAACGCATGACACGCGCAACAGTTTTCCCCGGGAATCACGGAGTTCTGGACACCGGAGATTACAGGTAAACGGCATAACCTCGCACTTGCACGTGTCTCATATTTTCAGCCACACGAGTGGGTCAGAGGTCCTAACAAAAGCACCCACTATCATGAAGAGGAACAATGCATGTTGAAATTATAGAATTATGGAGAGGTTCATTTTGCATGTCGCTGCCCTACTGCAACACTGTAACATCAAAGAAATGGATGGGTATGATTGCAGGTGTTATGTAATAGTGCTCGTACTCAGCAATGCAAATCTTTTTCACTATGCTTTCTTCTTTATTTTTTTCCTAATGATCTGTGCTAAAAGATAAACACCCCAACGCATTCATTTTAGTCTCCTTCAAAGACCATTACGAGCAGGAACTTGTTACTACGTCACCGAATAATGTTTTTAGGAAAATGGTGCTCCAATGCTCCAACTTTTTGCCACATAAATATTTAAAAAATATTGCGGGCACAAAGCACAGCTCACCAAATATTATGGAACGGTGCATAAGAATAGGGCACTTCAGCTGCGTTTCCAACAGTCTTGTTACTGCTGCTAAAGTGGAAACAAATCTATAAATGTCCTCACTTGTGTTACAGAATTTCCATGAGAAGTGAGCGTGTCTGCTTGCACACAGCACAGTCTGCCAGAGGCAGCAGTAGCAGCTGTGTGAGAAGGGTGTCTCACAGCCATCACGGTTTAAGGGTCTGTAAAGTAACAGACAGTTCCGGACATCTGTGATTCCCTACAGCACAGACACCACGTCGAACCTCGTCTTAATGGGTAAACGAAACTAAGCCGCTTTGGATAAAAGTGTCCTTAACCCAACAAAACAATAATGTGCTTAAAGTGGGTACTGGCATTACTACTATCACCCCCTGCTGCACATGTGTTTCAAGTGAAACAAAGGAACAAAGCCACGACAAACCAAAACCAGATTCATGGTGTTACGCCATGCGATACCGTTGTGACGCACTCCCACCATTATGGTAACACACTAGCTAACCTTTTCCACATCCCATGCGTCCCTCAGCAGCCTCCTTCACAAAGGCACGACTCACACCAGGAAGTCGGCTTTGCAAATCTGTAGCGTCATGCAAAAGTCATCCTTCAGGCCTGCAACAATTTGCCCAAAAACTAAACATTTCAAGGACTAAACTCACCTGCCAAGCAGACATCTTATAATGGGCTTAGATTTAAATTACTCTTGTAAGATATCTAAGATACATTTCTAAAAAGCCATCATTTCAGCAATTTACAAGTAGTAAATATTTTTTATATAAGTAAATTTCTACTGGTCTGCATGTCAAAAGACTAAGAGGAATCAGAAGAATATAGACTTCTGGTATAGCTTTTCAAACAGTTGCTCAGCCATACAGCTGCTTTCTTCATTCAGCACCTGTTTGAAATACCCTCCCCTGTCGGCTGTCAACTGGCCTGATGGACACCCGCCCACCGCATCAAGTACTTGCTAACTTACCACCTTCTCACCTAAAATCAGCGCTGAGGTAGTCAGATGTGGCCGGCTTGCAGCGGGGCTACAGCCCTTTAGTCCTGGCTCAAAGCCTCGCTCCAACAAAAAGAGCCAGGGAGCCGAGCTCTGCCTTTCCACTCTGCCTTGCTGGTGCGCCGTCTGTCACCTCCCTCTCCGACACGCCGAGCCAGGCAATCCCACACAGCTGCACCGCGCCTTTCCACGACCGCTCTGGAAGGACGTGGGCGTAAAGCGAATCTGATTTGCTGTGAGTCGTGAGAAGGAAGAAAGAGGCAGAACATTCCCTGGCAGGAAGCACGGAGAGACGAAAGCGATCGGAGGGACAAAGGCAGACGTCAAGCTCAGAGACAGAGCTCCTGCACCTCCCTCGCTGAGCTCAGCCTGCACTCACACCTTCTACCCCCCTCCCAAATACTGTGCACTATACCTCTGGGCATTTGTGTATGACCTCAAGGCCCTGCCTTAACTCCCACTTACTATGAATACTCTCAGCACCTGCATCACTCAGCCCCAGTGTAAAATGCATGAATAAATACTTTCTGTTAGTGGTGAAAGGGGGGAGAATCGCCAGAGGAGAGGTAGACAAAGAAGCACTTTTTTGCAGCCTGAAATTTCCATATGACACTTCAGAGCAGTGAGAGCACCACTCACACTGCAGTTTTACAGTGTGCTACTTTGTCAGAGGTTTCAAACAAACCTTTACATATAACAAATTTCGTGTGCATTATATGCAAACAACAGGTGGTGTAGTAGTTAGGGGGGCCTGCCATATAATTTGACGGTCCCTGCTTTCTGTAGTACCCTTGATCACAGTGCTGTGTATTGACCCAGTAACAACATGGTACAGTATGAACAGACAAATCAGTGCACAGAGTTAATTCCCTGACATTTTAAATGACCTTGGACAAAGGAGTCAGTGAAAAAATCAGTGCACAGAGTTAATTCCCTGCCATTTTAAATAACCTTGGACAAAGGAGTCAGTGAAATGAAAGGTGTTAATACTGGTACTGAAATGGATGATTATGATGAGGCACAAACACTATTTAAAAACTTCCAACTCAAATTCATTAACTGGCACAAAATCCTAAAAGTTATTAAAATGTATATTCTAATTAAATCGAGAACAATGGATCTTAACACTTAAGACTCATTTAAAAATTCATTTGACTATTTACAGGAGAACCAAACCTTTGTATACTTTGCACAGAGAAAGTCATTACTGCCATACGGAGGATGAAACGAGAGAAAACTGGAGTGGGGAGCTGGCAGGGAAGGGTAAATGACACTTACAGACAGCCTTTGCAAGCTGGTCTATCATGTGCTACAAAAAACGACCTGCATTTGTTCTCTCCAGACACCAAATAACCCTTACTGGTTCGGTGCAGTGAGGTGGCTGAAAACCCGAACAACTCAGTGACTCCTGAGTACCCAGTATACTCAAAAAGCAAAAGCGCACAGGAGAAAGAACATTTGGCTTCGGAGAAATACACTCAATTGCATTACCGTCGCTAAACAACATTAAACTTCCCTTCTGTCCAATGAAATCACCGCAATTAGACGTCAGCAAGTAATGTAGTCATCTTCCAGACCGGTATTTGTGAGTGAAGTATACAGACAAACAGCAGGGAAGGATCTGAAATGCCAAGCCAAATATGAATATTTAATGGAACACATTATGTGAGTAGTATAAAGGTAAAATGTGTCACAGCTCAATCAGCTCATGCTGTCTTCTGCCTTTCACATTCACTGCGGTCTTTCCAGTTGGAAATTTGCTTGTTTCTGCATTTTCAAATAAGCACAGTCCCATCACGACAAGTCCTTCTTCTTTCCCTGACATGTAAAACATGGGAAGGAACGGGGTGACTTTCTCTTTTAATGTTGAAATTATATGTAATGTGGCATTTGGAAGCTTGACACAACCGGTACTGCATCCTGCAGGGGTCAATGTCAAGAGTAGAAATACGGGAGCAGTTTGCAAGGCTGCTACATTTTACCCCCAATAAACTCCCTCTTTGTTGAATGTCATTCAGCTCTGTAGAAATTGAATGTTGTACAAAGTCCTTTGGGTACACCTTAGATCATGGGGGGTGAAATTTTGGAGTGGGATTCAGTTTTAAGAAAGATGAACAAGTGCATTTAATGTGATGCAAATGAATGTAAATGAGTAAAAGCTGGCAGACAGGTCCATCTGCAGACATGTCCACTGGAACCCCGGTGAGCTCAGCTGAGGTAAACAGGACCACGTCCTGCTGCCTTCACACTCTGTGAAGACCAGAAACAGGCAGTGAGCATGGCAGTGTGTGAGAAGAAGCAACACACCAGAGCCAAAGAGAGCACCCCATAAGATCAGCTCATCATTGTACATTCTTGTCCTGTTCATCATCTTTTTGTAAGGGAACTTTTTTGCAATTGACACCTAAAAAACAAATTCTCTCATAAATACAAAGTTGTCAGAATTTGGAAAACCTTGAAAAATATTACATTCAACCAGCTCACTGCAGCGCTAGTTTAGAGACCATTCCACAAAAATAGCTTGTTATATTTACATATATTTATAATATTTATAATACTTAGCAATAACATAGACTAATAAGGAATAATAACTTAAGAATGCTTCTCAGATTCTTTCAGTCTCTCTCCTCACCAGAAGATGCTCAGAACTGCCAACTGGGGAACTGAGCCACTTAGCTTTCAAACAGGGAAGTATGCAGACGTGGGCTCCACACAGCTTACAGATGAGCAGAAACCAGATCCCTCAGAGAAAGCCACGCAAACACACAGAGAACACGCAAACTGCACACAGACTGAAGCAGGAGCTGTGAGGGACCAGTGCTACCTGCTGCGTCACCATGCTGCCCTGGGTGCAAAGTGCCGCACACAGATGCCCTTTGTGGGACCTGATGTTAGTCCACAGTCTACACAGGTACTGTCCCCCCCTAGTAAACAGGGGAGACCTATTTACAGATGTTAGTTTCGAATTACTCTTTTAAAATATTAATCTACAAAATGCATATGAAAGATGTATGAAACATGACTTGAAATGTAAGGTTCTAAAACAAAGAAAAACTACTTCACTCACATTTATGGCTACAGCTGTTTCAGGGTTTATATACAGTTAAATGTTGAATTATGCAATGCATTATATGTATTCAGAAAAGCACAAGTATGATATCCGCATTTGTCATATTCAGATGATGTTGTGCCATCCTGTCATCTGCGCTGCTGTGGAAGGAGGCCATCGAGACCCAGCCATCAGCCACCCCTGAGCTGTTAAGCCAATGAAGGGTGAAAACAACATCATGCACCGCTGTAAGGGTACGAAAAAACATGTCTGGAGCAACAATCTGTTTGTGCTGTACGCTGACCTTACAGTATAACTGGGATTTTTCGAGGCTGCAGTCTTTCCTAAAATGGGACGAAAACTGTAAAATGTTCCTCCTTCCCAAGCGCTTATTTGCATATAGACAGAAGATGTCTTTATGTGTCTGCCAGCCACTGACTGTGAGAACTTCATACACACACATTCCTACACAGTTGGAGAAGCAGCTACACGCAGACCACACACACTTCTCTATACATATGGCTGGGAATTCAACAGTTTGTTGTTGACAAATGGACAAATGGTAAACAAAGAAAGGTAAATAAACCCACTGACATATTTTACTGGGTTTTCATCTCCTTCCACAAAGAAACTTACAACTCAGCGCATTTATAGTGACATATCCAAAGAGCACTTACCCTATATTACTCCAGTTTCCACCAGCGTTCCTTAATAAATGCTGACATTCACATCATCAAAGGTTTCACTATTTTAATGCTCCAGAGAGAGAGAGAAGAGAGAGAGAGGGGAGGAGACTCTTCATGTTTTCAAGCTCCTTATTTCATCACTGAAAGCTCATCCAGCACAAGGAAAAGAGATTATGATTTAAAACGCTGAATTTTGATCACACACACAGTGTGAGCTGATACATTTGTTACATTCACATTTATTCATTTTCTTGACCCTTTGCTCCAAACCACTTTTTAATGATTTACCCATATAGATAGTGGGACAATTTGTACTGGAGCAGTTCAGAGAAGGTACCTTGCTGGGATATTAGAGCAGAAGCTCTAACTGCCACACCACCTGCTGTCCACTGAACAGGTTACCTGCCACCAAGGAGACAGTAGGTACCTGCCACAGTAGGCGTGGAGTATTCCTCTGGACTCTGGCCTTTCACCAGGTGCTCCGGTTTCTGCCCACACTTTGCTGTGGAACCACACAGCAGGACTTCAGTTGTGTTTCTTATGCAAGGCGGTGTGGTGTCTCTTACCCAGGGAGGGAGTCTGTCATCCTGTCTAGTGGTCTCAGGTGATGGGATCACTGTAGGTATCTCACACAGGGGAAAAACCACACCGAGCGCCCAGTTCTTTTTCGCCAGGTTTGCCGGTCTCCATACAACACAAGCAGTCCGCCTGGATCTAAATCTCAGTTCATGGTCCTCTGCGTGATCATAGGGACAGGGGGCTCTAGCGCCCCCTACAGGTTCATCAAGCCACCACAGGAGCAAAGAGCCCAAGAACCCGAACTGAACTTTCTCACTAAAAATAACTGGCAGTGTGAGAACTGACGTTGACATCAACGACTCTTATCTTTTTATAAAGGCGGATTCGCGTCAGAAAACAAAAAAAAGCGACACGGTTTAGCATGACCCTCACTACGGACGTGTGTGTGTGTGTGTGTGTGTGGATGTGTGTGAAATGTACGTACAACAGCACAATCGAGCCGTTTCACGTAAGCAACATATTACATGAAATCGGATTAAGCGGAATACCTGTAAACTTACCTATTCAACCAAGTGCTGTTTCATATCCAGCAAAAACTCGCCGAGTCCCCTGTTGCGTTGCTCATCTCTTATTCCCACGATTTTTTCCCATTATTCTAAATATTCTGTCAGGCGCTAAGGGACCGGAGCGGCGCTAACAGGTCGCTCGGCGGCGAAGGTGCCCGTGTGTCGCTAACGGTTGACTATCGGCTACCGGCTAACGGTCACACAGCACAGGAGCCGTCGGTGTGAACAGGACACGCAGGCGGCCGAGTCGCTGTGCTCAAACAGCAGGAAACTGTTGTGTCCTCTCTTCCGAAATGGAGGACCGCGGCCGTCCTGCTGTGTGTGTGTGTGTGTGTGTGTGTGTGTGTGTGTGTGTGTCGAACATCACCGCACCCTGCAGGCCCCCAGCAGCTCCCCGGCGTGCGGGATACTCACTGCGATGGCCGTGCTGTCGCTGGTCACGGTGCCGCGGTTTGGCTCGCCTGCAAAACTGGGTCCAGCGGTGACATCTGGGAGGGATCTGGCTGCTTTGTGTGGCCGCAGGGACTGCATAGTGCCAGCCGTGTCACTCACCCCGCAGTACAAAAACACACTCGCACAAAAAACATATTTTCAACATGGAGGTGGCTGCTGTTGTCCTATATCAGCACTGATGGGGAATGAGGGCGTCACACGCGTTTTGTGCTGTTGGTGCGGTTACCCTGTCGGCGGGTACACTTCTTACCACCTCGTAAACACGAAAATTCCGTACGGTAATATCGCCCACACAAAAGATAAAGCGGAAATTACTTGAAACGGGTTTAGAACTGGTTTTCTTTGGATTTTTTTTTCTGTATTAAGAGTCCTCAGAAGGAGGGTGAAGAAGGACGCACTGGAGAGCCGCTATATGACGTCGCCCTTTTGTCAGCCTTACTTATAGAAACATCATTTTAGCCATTAACTTGCTGTTTCTAAGTGTCTTCTAAGATTTAAACTGTGTGAAAGTAGCATTGCGCTTGACGGTACATGTGAGTATGGACCTCAGTAGCTGTGGAAATATGAAGAGCAGAGTGTGTGTGTGTGTGTGGGGGGGGGGGCTATGCGCTGGCCTGAACTACAACTAGTGTGAGTTGTTTTCTTATTTGTTCTAGTGGTTCAAAAAAATGGCCCCAGAAGGCAGTAACGTTACGTAAGAAGGCTTTTTCTGGGGCTCCTTTGTGGGTCAGTCACAAGGAGCTCTCCCTGAAAGCACAGCACCAGATGGGTATGGACACCGATACAGGACAGGGCCTATTGGTCCTCAGTGGGCACCGTCACCCTGGCGTTTGCATGGTTTCTGTCCTGCTAAGGCCTCACTGAGGTTGCTGTCATTGTTCAACATGCCATTGTCTTGTATTTTGGCTGCTCCTCCACTGTTTAGTCAATGGTTAACTCTGGCACCTTAACCCTACTATTGTTTTACCTCCTTCACTTTTCTTTTGACATGGGACCGACACAGGTAGTTAGGTCCATAACCTGGCTTCTGTTAAGTGTCCACTGCCACCCAGTGTTCCCTCTCACATTAAAGCACTTTAAGACCAGTCTTTGGAAGTGTCATTCACACAAAAGAATCATAGTTACCAAATGAATCATTCATTTTCTAAAAGCAACTCATCACATTGCATTTCTCAAGGTCAAGTTGTTCTTCAAACTATTGTCATATAAACAGTACTAGAGAGTATCTTTTTTTATCGGAGTGTTTGTTTTCATCATTTCTCTTGAAGTTTGTAGAACTGAAAATAAATATTACCACAGATTCCAGGAACAACATTTTTTCTAGATGGTGATTTAGTACATTGTTTTATTAAGGTTTAAACAATCTGAACAGCACAATCTGTTAATGCAAACAATTTGATAATTCAAGTCCATTTTTGCCATCGTAAGACTCTAGTTCAGCTCATTATCTTGTTCAGGAAGATAAAATAAGGGAAGAGTCTTTTAGCAGTTATTCATGCTCTCAGAAACAATGTGTAAACTTAGTGCTAGGATGAGGGTATCATGGGATTGATCGTCCTGTGTTCTTCCTGTCTTGGAAGGCATCATCTTATTTAAATAGCATTCTCTGAACTGGCAGAACACCCATCAGATCTGCTTCTGCCATATCAACAAGTAACTTTGCTCTGCAGGAATGCAGTCAGCCTGAAGTAGACCCTACAACGCACCCAGAGATTCTGGGGGGGGTTGTGAACTGCAAAGGTAGAAAAGGAGCTGGAGACAACAGCATCTAGTCAACTACGTTTCTTTACCTGGAAACATGTGGTTACTTTGCCCAAGTTATGGAGTCTTATCTGAACAGAAATCTGGAGAAATAAAGTCTTCTGTCTTTCCACCACATTCTGAAGACCTGTCTCTTCACCTTTGACCTGACAACCACCTGTGCTTTCGTCAGACAGCGAGTCTTTCTTTTTTGCCATATCTCCTGTGATTTTAACCAGTGTACCTTTTCAGTAGTTTAATTTTGTCATAAATTTGCCTGATCAAAAGTTCTATTCTGATCACACATGCTGATAGTAGCTGTTCTTATTCTGAGCTTGTTTTATCTCCAATACTGTAGTCAATCTCCAAATGTCCCAGGATTACAACATTATTGTTCTCTTCTAACTGTATAAAAACATGCATTGCACGTATTCATTGTATACATCAATGAAGGCAGTTTAAACACACTAGCTAAAAGATTATGCAGCTTCCTTATTGCTTTTCTAGGATACTATTGTGTTTCCTTCTAATCATAAACTTTAGTGCACATACTGTTAAATGGGCCCGAATTGGTGCAAACCTGTTTTTGTAACAGATTTTGTACGGGAGTTAAAGAAACTGCAATTGCTTTTACACTTGTGCATTTTTAATGTTTGCCACTGTAACAGTGGGCTGCTTTGTAATAATGTAGAAAGTAGCCATTGTGCTGGGATGGGGAAGAAAGTCTCCTGTGGCATTTGTCCGGCTTCTCACATCTTGACGCTTCCTGGTTCACTGATATAAGTTCTACCACCATGTCATTTAAAATGTTGCATATTGTATTTTTAAATTTTCAGAAATTCACAATAACATTTTTAATCGCTATTTTATAATTTGAAATTTCAGGAAGTTAACATTTTTAAAATGTGTGGATTTTCTCATCTGCTGAAATGGTAACCTTGGACAGCTAAACAAACATCAAGAAGTGATACGGCAGCCACATTTCTTACACTACATATGCATGTGTGTTCAGATTGTAGAATACACAAGTTTTACAGTTTCTTCATGAAAAACGCACTTGAAACAGTCCCTGCAGATCACAGCTTAAAAGAATAACAAATCTTCAAGTGGTCAAAACAGTTAACTTATTTTTAAACTTCGAGTAAATTGATCATTTCAAGCTCAAAAATATATAATGGAGAAGGGAAACATGCACAATGGGTCTATTTTGCACCACTTTATTATCTGCTTCATCTTATATCAACCAATACACTGCTTACTGTGACCCCACACTGCATTAAGATTCTGATAGTTTGGCTTCATTACAGAAATATAACATGGAGCACAAAAATAAAAATCAATGAAACAATCAAAACTATTATTGGACAATAATAAACCACTTCAGCGATATATACATATACGTATCCATAAAATATGGTAAAACATAGTGTGACCTCTACACAACTCTTGGTTACTTTTGGCAAAAAGTGACATTAAAAAGTGCAATACAACAACTCACAGGGATCACTTTGATCACACTGTGGACTCAAAATGAAGTAACATTACCGATTACAAATTGGCAATAATAGGAAAATTGTAACATAGTGCATATAACATCTGACCTAACCACATATCGGGGACCTTTATTCTATAAGACAGGTGTTCAGCAGCTTAGAACCTAAATGATAAATGAATAAGGACAAACACAGACAGGGAAACCCATATGCTAAATTGAAAAATACACATATAGACATAAGGCAGATTGCAGCAAATACAAAAATAAACTCTGCTGTTACAAACAAAAAGTGGTATAAAGACCTGCTAAATTATTTCATTAATACCCTTATTAATATCCTTGTTTTTAAACATGTTCAAAGAAAGAGTTGAGACAAATACCCACCACTGATGCTGTTTTTTATCTATAGTCTGCAGTAGTACTGTTCTGACCAATTGCACAAAAAATGAAGACAATTAACCCATTCTTATTATATTCCTCATTTGTATGCAAATTTTCCTATACAAGCTACTATCACAGATAGTAAAATAATAAATGAGCAACAATAACGTTCTAAAATTTAAGGAAAAACAGTCATGAAACCCTGGCAAAATAATATTGGTTTGGACTCCCACTGTGAAGATTTGCAGTGTTATGGTACAACGGAGTTGGACTTTCATACACATGATCAAATCATCAGTCTACACTCATCTCAATGAACCTCAACAAAAAAGTGTCTGTAGTGTCTGGATTGCTGCTGCATCTAAAGGACTGTTCCTATAAAGTGTGCACCTGTCTGATATTGCACTGTGGACCATCATTAAGGCGCAGTGAGCTTCCCGTAAGCCCCTATAAACAGCTCCTGTTTGTCAGAAGATTTAAGCAAATTTCAATAAAAGATAAAATTGACATCTTTGGAAAAATCCGCCACTTTAAAACTGCAGGAGATGGTGCTGTCTCTGTATTCACAGATTTTTAGGGGCTTAGGGACTCTCAAAGCTATACTGCATTTACGACAGTTTACAAAAGGCAAACTGATTGAGAAATGTTATTGCTGTAAGTTTTGAACCAACATGTTTTTGGTTGTATAGAAAAACAGAGTCAAAAACACAGCAGTCTAAGATATTCCATAATCCCCAATCTCTTTGAACTACTGCACACTGCCAAAACAAAGAGCTGCTTCAATGTTGTCAGCTGCCCCAAGAGCTTATTTAACTGTTAAAGAAGTTGCAATATTATTAAGAAGAAATAAACCTCACAGAAACGAACTATAGAAGGCAAACAAACTGAGTTGTAGTGCGCTTTGCAGAAACAATATCCAGCTGTTTGAATTTAAAAGAGGAACAAAAAATGCCCAAAGAGAAACAGTGTTGTTCTAGTAGTGGACACTACCCTGGGTCAGTAACAGTAGTAAAGCTGGGAGCGCAGCCCTCTGAAGGTATCTTCACTGCTGCTGCTATGTTCCCCCTCAAACAGCATGGATTCTGGAAAAACAACGCCCTCCAGAGGATCAGGCTGGCAGAACTCCACCACAAACTCTACCTCCGAATCCAGCAGAGTCCTGGACCACACAGAGGAGTCGAAGTGGCCCAGTATCCCGCCATACTCCTCGGGAAGCACAGAGCGAGGGATGTTGCGGTGCAGGGAGCTCAAGTCTGAGCCGTGAAGTATGTACTGTGTGAAGGTGGGACAGAGAATCACTCAAGGAGTATGGACACTGGCACTGACACAAGCTAAATCTTAACTGCACACTCATGTCCATATCTTTTTGTAAAACAAAAGAAAATACAACGGCTGTAACCTCAGAACCATTTCTCAACTAAGGGAATGAAACATAGTTAAAAAGAACTTTTACGCTCCCCCTTTTTATCAGTGGACATGTTCAGCTGCTAGCAGACACTCCAACTGTGTAAATCCAGCAATTTACATTTGTTGACTTACAGCAGGAGCTGATCACTCACCCTCTCTGCCATTTTCTCCTTCAGGAAAGGCTTAATGATTGCAAATATTCCTTTGAAAATCCGTGGTTCATTTATAATGTTGACTGCTTTAATTCTAATTGGAAATCCATCCTGAAATGTAACAGTAAGTATGCAGTGAAATGATTGCAGGAAAAAATTCATTACGTTCATGAACATATTTGCTAATTTATAAAAGTTAAGTGGACAATATAAAGAGCACAAATAAGAAGAGGAGAGGAGAGCAGATGTGGTCGTGTGCAGAAGAGACAAGAGTCAGATCTGACTTGCCATACCTGAAGAATACCCACAACTTTCTTGGCGAGCAGTGGGCCAATGTTGGAGGCGTGTGACAGGCCCACCCCGCTGTAGTCGGCCAGAATCACAATTCCATTGACCTGAGTCTCCTCAGGCTGGATGAGCTTCTCCAAAGTCAGGTATATAGCGCGTATATTATCAATAAATGGATAGTCGTTTGGTTTCCATTTTCCTTAAAAAAAAAAAAAAAACAAAACAAAAAAAAAAACAAAAAACGTGTTTTCAATAAGAAACCAAATTGTGTCCTATGCAAAAAGAGTTGAAATTCTTATTCTCATTATTTCTATGATGAATCCAAGGGCCATAACATGGATGGTAAACATTATTTGTGCTAAAAAACACAAATTAAAAAAAGACATCACTAAACAGGTGTTTATCTAAAGCCAGTTTTAAGAATATGTCTGGTCTTCCAATATCATAAATTACCTAAATACCAGGACAGCATCATTGCTGATATCTGGCCAGCGCAGATGAAGGAGGGGGCATACTGAAACACCAAATGAACCAGAGTTCTAAGAGGGAACTGACCTGGCCGCAGGCATAGGATGTAGCGGCCATGCGGGTCTGTGTGTGGCAGGACTGTGAGGAAGCCCCGGTCGAGCACGTGCTTGATGGTTGAAGGTCGAAGGTCATGAAAGACCTCTGGCCAAGCGCGCCGGCACATGTGGTAGTTGAGAAGCAGCTGTAGCGCACGATCGTAGTCAAACTTCCGGGCACGCAGGAATCGTAACAGGAAGGCATCGTCGAGTCGGGTTCTGAGGTTTGGCTGCTCCTTGAGCACCATGTCCCTCAGGGCCTGCACATCGCGCAGCCGCCATTCTGGCTTCTCCTGCAGCTCCTCTCGAGCCTTAACCACCAGCTCAGGGGTCAACATGCAGGTGTAAATGGGTGGTGGTGGAGCAGGGAAGCCAGCTCCCTCGCAAGTTGCCTCCAAAGGCCCTGTGTCGATGAGATCATTTTCTTCTGCCATCGTGCCCTGCTAAGACAGCAAGTAATCGGAACGACAACAGAATTCAAATACAATACAATATCCAAATTCAAATACAACACAATAAATACAATCAGCCTATGTTCGGTCGGAAGATTTTACAGAAATTTTCCTTGTTTTTAGCACGTTACCTTGCAAATATCACATGAACAAATTTTCTCAACAATTTATGAATTCAATTATTCCATTGTTTTATGTCTCTCTCACAACAGCTGAAAGTCGCATCAACCCTCTTTGTAATTACAAGCAGGGAAAGTGTAGTACTCAGCCTATGTTTATAACTACGGGAAAAAAGTATTATTAAAACAATTTCGCTCATGACCTGAAAGATGAAGATTCAAATCAGGCAAATAAATGTATCTTTGTTCAAAAAATGAAGTTGTTAAGAAGTTATAGAGCGATACAATGACTTGCGAAGAGCTATTTAATTCTACCATCAGGTAGTGTAGTGGTTAAGGACAGGAACAACTCAGAACAGGTCAGGTTTGCTCCTGACCCCCCCCTGCTGCTGCTGCACCCTTGATCAAGATACTAGTTCAGCAAAAACACTCGCTGTATAAATAGCTAAACAACTGTATGCCATTTTGGACAATCTGGTCTAGTTTTGCAGCTGTTTGGTTCTTTAGCTTTGTAACCGTTTTGCAGTTTACCTGTGTGACTGTTTTGCACAGACGCTGTTTAGCTGTGCGGCTGTTTGCCAGTCGGCCGCAATAACTATACCTCCCCGCCCCCTCGACCAGCTGCCATTTTGGCGTTTTCCTGTGCAGACATCTTTATATGTAACTACAGACCAACAAACAACTACGTTTCAAAAATACACACGGTCTACAGCCTGGGAATAATTTCAGCGACGAATAAAGCGACGATAAACCAACCTGCACGAGCGATTCGCGGTTCCGGGTACACCTGAAGGCGAGCTCTCATTGGCCAGTCTCGAGCACGTGACTAAACGTCATGTCATATTTTTAGTTATGCGTTTATTCGTCTTGCTGTCGGAACAACGAGGAAGTTGAATCACTGCTTACAATTTATGCAGAAGTTGCGTATCAGAGAAACATTTGAGAAATTTTAACCCGAATCGCTCTCTGTACAGGACAGTGTGTGGTGGTGTCGTGTGATTGGGGGGCGCTGTCTCCACATACATGTTTTCCCTATTAGGGACAAATGGGTTTAGTGCTTGTTTTGTCAAATAAAGGTTATAGAAGACGTGTCTCCACAGTTGTTATAAGTTGAGTTATTTCTTTTACTCAATTTATGCCAGATCTGCCTGGTTATACATATGTTTAAAATAGGAATAATCTTTAGCTGAACGAGTTATGACATATTTATTACTCTGTAGCAATAAAGTCCACCCTGGTACTAAAAATTCCTTGACTATGATCTGCCACGTAGACCTCTAAATATTTATGATAACTCCTCTATTGCTGATGGCTGAGTAATACAGTATGCAGTTTATACATTCTTTTAGAAAAGGTCAACAGAAAACATTTTAAGACTTCTATTTCACTTACAGTTTTGCTGCTCTCAGTAGTTTTGCATCCATTGCTATGGGGTGGCTTTCTAAATACTTTCATGGAGACAGTCAGACCCAGTTTGAATGCTGGGTGGACATGTTCGGCTGCATAATTTACCTGTTGTATGATTCTTTAGGTTGCAGAATGGTGGGAGGTAGCACAGATCGCAGAGGTTTGAATGTGGACCAGGGCATGTGGAGTTGCTATGTTCTCCTTGTGTTTGCAACCAAAAGGCAGTGGTACCCCACTTTCCTGCCCTTCCTTACCCACTAAAGTCCTGCAATGGATACTATGAGTTGAATTTGAGGGCACTTACCCTTAGGTCACTGTGGAAAATAAGTAAAAATTGTACTTATAGAGGTAGAGCTGCAATGCTTCAGAACCTGTCGCAAAAAGCACAGGGTAAAGGCAGGGTGTTCTCTGGATGCAGAACCAGTGAGGACTGTGGCACTTCATCACAGTCAAACACCAAACGCAGATATACTCATACATCTCAGCAGTATGTTTTTAAAATGCACAAGGAAAGTGTAATGTACTGTCAGTGCTTAAGCTCTGTCCTACAATGGGTTTTTTATTGTTCCAGGATTCTAATCATGCCTAATTATTTACCTTGTAACCCCAATAAAAGTAGAATTTTTAAAGAAAGATAAAACTGTAGAGTGAGAACAAACAGCAGTAAACTTTTCAGGCCTTCATCTTGTTGTCCCATATCAAGTCCTTGATATGCAGTTCTCTGACATTCTTATCACTTTAATGATTGTGATGACTTTTTCCAGTGGTATCCTTGAATTTCCTTGCATATTTCCCTGAAAACTTGGTCCACACCAAACTTGTTTTTGTTGGGTTAAACCATTTACTAATTTCTCAAACTTTGTTGGATTCCCAATATTTGCTCTGCAAACAATGGCTGTACGGTCTGAACTTGAATGGGAGATAAAAGGCCAGATCTTCTAAAACACTATTAGCCTTTACTGCTCTTTCATGTAACCATATCACATGACACTGAAGAAACAGTGGAAAGACTGACAATTTTGATGGATTCTGTAAAAACATCTCTATACATAGTATTTCTTGATTTCGACAATTAAGAAATTTCACATTTTAGAGATAATGTATAAAAATTATATTTTTGGTTGTACATAGTTCCTTTGTAATGCATGCCCACCTGAAATTCTTCACATTTGTTGTTTTACACTTTAAATATCAGTCATTTGAAAAAAACACTAATTTCTAAAAGTTAAAGCTCTAAGTTAATATTGTGTGTACAGGCCTTTAACCTTTCACCAATTAGACTTCAGGGATAGGTCCAAATGAGACTTGTGCGTTGAGACTGAATTTTTTCCTGTATATGGAGAGTACTGGCATGGCGTAGTTTTCATTTCACAGTTTTACCGTGCGATTCACGACAAGGCTCTGGTAGGACCATATGCAAGAATATCAGCCTTGTTTTTGAACTGTTCCTCTGTCAGGTTTGTTGTATGCTTTTTCCTGTTCGAATGTGAATGTTCACCATGAATACCTACATGCTGATAACTGAAAGTAGTCCTTATATAGTATTTGTATTTAGAGCAGGACAGTGGCACAGTGGATACTGGTGCTGCCCCATGGTACCTGGATGGCGTGATTGGATGTTGGTTTGTTCCCCACTCAGTCTGCGTGGAGTTTGCCTGTCCAAAGACGTGTTTTTCACATGAGTTGGTAACTCTAAATTGCCCTCGGTACGTGTTTGTGTGTGTTATTTTTTTGCAGTATATAGATGGGTGAATGACCGTAGGGAGTTTTTAGTGTAGTGTATTTAGCATTTGAAGTTGCCTTGGATAAAGATGTCAGCTAAATACTGCGCAGTAATAAATATACTCTGCTTTGGACACAAGTGTTCACAAAATAAATAAATGTAAATGTGGTGCAATCCACCTAGTCCTTCACAGAAACAAGCTATTTGTTTTGATCAGAATGCTTGACGTTAGTTCATCAGATCAGAGTGTATTCTAGAAGGACTCAGGGTAGGTCACATTTCTTCTGGCAAACTCCTTGTTTGGTTTCCATCTAGCTATTCTAAAGAATCCAGTTTTGTGTACTCCTGAAAATGTTTCATCTCTGGACAATATTTCCCATTTCAGTCAATGAGGTCAGAAACTCTGCCAGTGTGACATCTGGTCTCTATTTTCTAATTTTACAATGCAGTGTGTAGAGCACAGATACAGCGAGAGGCATAAGTATTGTGTTAGTGAAGTAAAATTGGTCATTTTTGTTGCTTGCTCATGAAATTTGTGTTTCAGAAAAAAAGACAAATCTCTGTATCTGTAAATCTCAGTCTCTGATTGTTTGTCTGTTTGTTCTTTATGCACTGCTTTGTTTTTTTTCTAACCCACAGATTTGAAATTTGGCGCACAGGTACTTCTGAGCCTATGTGTGACAACAAACTACAAAAAGGCTAATTACTATTTTGAAAATTAAAAATTCAGTTTCTCACAAGACTTGGAGAAGCATGAGAAGTGAACGTCAAATACAGCATGTAGTCATGTCACACGCCGACCATATGTATATGACACTGATGAATTTTCTCACTCCCCACACACAAATGTACTAAATTCAACAGGTGTAAAGGTAATGAAGATGAAACGACACGTTATCATGTAAAAATAAAACCTTGATATTTATTTCCAATTCACATTGCAAGTGTTGGCATCTTGACTCTGTCTTTCTAGACTGAAGGCAACGGTGGATTTCCAAGAGTCACAGCCTCCAGACTGTGATGGCCTACATACAAACACAATAAAACATTCCTCTTTTAAATTATAACATTAAGATAAAAACCTAAACAAAATATCCTTTCTGATTTCCTAAGGGAAAAACTGACTCCCGAACAAAGCTCATTTTGATCTTGTCTAAGAAATAGATGACTTTGATATTATATATCTTATTTTTAAAAATTGGAATATATTGCAACTGTACAGTGTAGCTGCAAAGAACCAGTTTGAATTCATAAAATGCTATAAACACTATTAAAAAATGCTGCATGTATGTGAAAAGTTGTACTAGTGGTAATAATATTTTAATTACACAATTTTAAAATTAAAAAACTGTATATATATATATATATATATATATATACATATATATATATACATATATATAGAGTCTATTTGAAAATGCAAACATATATTCTGTTAAACCTGCAGTAGTGACAAGAAGTTACAAAATAAAGAGGAAATACAGCAATTACATTTTACATTTCAGTTACATTTTAAGGCAGTGTCATTGAAATAGTGTTTAGAGAAAGAGGGAGGAAAGTATATGTGATTTATATAATCTCATTACAGACAAATTACTCATACATACAAGGCAAACTTGTAATGCCTGCTTTTTTGTAATGTATTTGAGTAATAGAAAATCAACAAGCTTAGACATTATGCCCTAAAGATATTTAACAATCTAAAAATACTGTACAGTGACTTTAATATACACAGAATGAGCATGATTCTGCTTCAGCTGTAACAATCCTAGATTTGTAAATGATTCAACAACTGAAACCACTGACATTAGTCACATAACTGACAATTGGACTCTCAATAAACAGATATAACTGAAAAAAGACTGTGAAAGAAAATAAATGAAAAAGACTGTGTCACATTGCTCATGAATGAGGTTGCGTTTATAAATTATTAACAGGTTTACTTTGTATAGAATCTGTAATAATGTACAATCCTGAGTCATATGCGGTAATGTGTGTCCTTATACATGACAGCCCTGAACGTGTTGGCAGTAAAGTAGACATTTTCAAAACTGGGTGGCTACCTTGTGTTCTTTCTCCCACTTTTTAAATCCAAAAAAAACTCCAAAAAGAAGGGTTTGAAGATTCAAGATAATAATGGATTAAAATAGCCCCATCTATGTGATTATATTTTTTTAGAACAACATCATACTTTGCCAGTAACTTTCATATGAAGCGGAGCTTTGGCAGTTTTTGACAATGAGAACAATGTTGTATAGATATTAAAGCTAGTAATACTTTCTGGAAATGTGAAGTCAGTTCCTGTACAGCTGCTTTAGACCTTTCTTACTGAGCCTTTTGTTTTTCCTGCACAGCTACAGAATGTGCATTCAGCCTTTAGCACATAACGTTTGCGTGACCTTCAACCAGGGTTAAGACATAGTGTGGCCAGACTGAGTGATATGTTCTGTTTGGTTCCAGAGGGGTTTCAAATGGCCTCTTGCTTTGTGATGGTGGGCTGGGGGATGGAGCTGGGCTGTTTGGGCACAGTGGCTATGACTCCCTGGGCTAGCTTGTAATGTTCTGAACTGGATGCTGCAGGAGGAGATGGGATTGGAGTCTCAGGAGTAGCTGTGAAGAGGCAGGGACATGGATTACTTCAAGAGGATGCACAAATGTACACTTCCTTCACAAGTTATGTTTAAAAATCAGTCATTCAGTCATTAATTGTTAGGATACTCTGATTCAGCAAAGTACGGTGTGAAAATGAAAGTAGAGGAATCTTAAAACCTAAAATAGGGTCAATTTTAAATTTCTCAGGGAATTACAAACTGTAACAAAAACCAAAGCTTTGAAAATAAGCCTCTCAGAAGCCCACAGAGGATTACTGTGCCAGGGCTTTGTGTGTCTTAAGTGGTTCAACTCTCAGCCATCCTAAGGAGAAGGTAGGATGGCGCTCAGCAGCAGCAGCCACACGTTATCAGACCAAATTGTTCATGTAGGCCATCCAATTCTCTGCTGTGCACAGCTGCTGACAGGGTTCGAAGAACACTCACAGATCTGGCCATTGTGAATGGGAGTTGGCATGCTGCTGGCCACAATGACATTGCTGTTAAGGTGCTCCTGGACCAGATGAGGGTGAAGGGTGTGAGGGGCATGGGGCGCTTCATTGGTAGAACCTAAGTTACGAAAACACCAACTCAGAATGAATACATCCTTTAGGTGCTACAAGAAATTATACCTGGGATATTTCTGCTTGAAAAGAAACTGGTAGAGTACTTGGGCCCCATAGATAAACTCTTGTGACACTTGAGTTCATCTTTTGCAAAAGTTATTTTTGAGAATATTAATTTGATAAAAGCAACAGTTTTAACTGCTGTCAGTCTAGTACTCTTTATGGAAACTGCTTAGACACCCACACTCAGAAGCACAAAAAATACATGCATACGTTGTATTCCTGGTTCTATTCAATGATTTTCAAACAAAGCCAATAATAACATAATGATAAGATACGGATTTATGGAATAAGCTGGGCTGAACTGCAAATGGGCAACACATATGACACAGTCCAGGTTTCTCAAGATATTAAGGTCATGGGCAAGTTTTATTGACAGCAATATTTATTATCACTACTATCAAAGGGTTGAAAAACAAGTCTTCGGTACAGCACACAAGCAATACGTCATCATATCATTGTCAGATATGGTAAACCTTTTCCAAACTTCATCAAGGGCGACTCACACTTGGCTGTATAGATCCTGTGCATATTGGCTGGATCATGACACACACTGCAAATGATGCCAAGGATCTAGATGCATGATTTTTTCATGAAAAGTATTTTTTGGTGTTACGTGGTACATTTCTCGACATTCCACTGGCTAGCACAAGATCTAGTTTCTCTCTCTGCATCACATGCGTGACAACTTTCTGTTTCTTGCCGTGTTGTGTCTGTGCTGTAACAGAGCAGAAAATGTTCTACATAAGTCACAGCCATAGTTTCACTCTTTTCCCCATCTGTGCCCTCACCTCCCAGCAGCATCTCCTGCAGCAGGTTGTCTATCTTGGCCATTCCAAAGAGCTTGACAAACTGGATCTGCTCAATCATCTGCCAGGTGATGCTCTGTAGCGTTGGCAGCAGCAAGAGAAGCTCGCCAAAGCGGCCCCGGGAGTCATACTGGCGGTCATTGATATAGTCTTCCAGGCTGACCTGCACTTGGTAGCGCATCCGCTTGATTTTGTTGGGGTCACTAAGGCCTTTGGCGTCTGGGAGCAGGGTGTGAGTACTGGTGAGAACTGACACAATCACATTCTTCCACAGCAAACACAATCACAGCAGCTCTACAGCTGCCAGTGCAATTCAACAGAGTTAAATCCATGCAATATTTCAGCTGTTGTTATTTTCTTATCATTTCCAATACTATCACAAAGACTATTATACCTGAATTACCGTCATTGAACTGCCAGGAACATTCTAATCTCAGGTGTGCCATTAAGTGTGCAACATAAGATGCTTTAGCGCCAACATATATAAATAGGTTATTAAATAGGTAAGTGAACATAAATATATTGCTTTTCCAGTATGGCAAAAAGACCTAAAAAAGAAAACTGTCGGGACCCATTAAATAAAACTCAAAGAATGCGATCTTTCACTGACTCTGCTGAAAAAGGTAGTGTGGCCCGTACATACCTGGATCAAAGAAAACAATGGCCTTCAAGCAGGCATATTCATTGTCATCTATCTGGAGATCCTGGAAGGGCAACACCAGCTCATCCAGAATCCTCACAGCCACCCTACTGATCTCCAGTTCTGGGCAGTTACGTGGGATTATGTGGTCATTTCCTGAAGGAGTCAAAAAACACTTACTGGGTTGTGTTTTTGGGAAAAACAGATGATAAATGTTTAACTGCAATCTGTATATGTTAATATTTGTAATGTGTACCACTAGTTTAAAAAGTGAATAATCAAGATTTCTCATTTCTGGACAAATTATTTCTGTAGACTAACAAATTGTACAGAACATGCTGCTCTTGCATACTTCAAATTGAGTGACTTTAGATATTTGCATCACCATTTTAAGACTTATTTATAAAGAATTTTAAATACATTTTACCACCATTTCAAAGCCCTGACACCTATGCAGTGATTGCAGCGCTGGCACTATTGACAGATGCAGTATAACAACTTAAACATATTGCCTTCTTTTGCCATGATAGTCTGCAGTTCACAGCTGATATAATAAAATGCTGCCTTTAAAATGCATTTCTTTGTGTTATATCATTATTTCCTTATGCATAGTAACAGCAGACATTCTTACCCAAGAGCAACAAGTCTTTGTAGAGCAGGGACCTTTTTGCAGCCCCAAGAAGAAGATGTTCACCAGCGTGGGCTCTCAAGAGGGCCACCTAAAGAATACACAGCTTATTAATGTCGCCGTGAAAGGTTCATCGGGACATCTAAAGAGGCAGCTGCATTCTGTGCAGCTCAGATTTTCTTCTGGTTGTTAATAAATGGCACAACACTGCAACCACCAGTATGCAAGTGCAGATTTAGAGCACCTCTTTCTCTTGTTCCACTTGAAAAATCTCAGGTGCTTTTACTCTGTGACTCACTTGCATAAACATCTCGCGCATAGAGACCTCAGGTGTGCTTTACAGAATGCTTATAAGAGTAAGATGATGATCATTTTGAAAAGGCTGATGTGGTTTATAGCACGATTAATGGTGTGGGGCCCGGATGTCTGTATTGTCACATGTCTACCCTTCTTTTGATTTCAATCTTACAACACAAGCGACACAAGTACGAAGTAACAGAACTCTCGTGATGATTGCTCTTAAATTATAATCTACATTCATCTTGGATTATTGAATGTGTTGCTGTTTTAAAGATAAGCAGTTCAGTTTTGTCTGGTTAAAAAGTGAACAGTAAATTTCAGTTCTGCTGAAAATTGTTCTTTACTAGAGAGGTTTTCTGTAGGTGTCTGCAATTATTGAGGTGAGGTTGGGAGACGCGCCGAGAGAGGAATCATTATGTAAATTGCTTGTAACACAAAGCAATGGACATATTCACACAAGGGAGAAGTTCCCACCACCTCAGGGTCAGAGGGCAACTAGAGGTCCTTAAAATGGGGGACCGCTTGTGTGAGATCCACATGCCAGCTTTCCTGCTCAGCCGAAATCTACAAATCAGTTACTAAGCCCTGCTTATAAAGATGTTAATGATTCCAAACTACTTGGGAAAGAATATACCAGCTCATCATATTATAACAGGTCACATCAAAACACATTAACCATCCTGTTTCAAGCTTTTTTCCAATGGTCTGTATGTCCCAGACAAGTTGTACAGACTTTGCTGCAAACATGAGATGGGAGCTTGGGATAAGATTCTATGCGATGAAGTAGAGTGGAATTTCTTTTTTTGCCGAATACCGAGCAATATAGAATCAGAATGACTCAAAAACAACAATTCTTGCTATTTATGTAAACTTGGAACACCTTTACATGAATACAATGGAGATGCCACTGTAGTGTTTGAAATAGCTCCCATACTGAGAATTAATGCAGAATTTTCACTTCTTTCCAATTTATGCAAAGTAGCCAAAGCAGAGTTGCACCATCAGTCAAACAAACCGTACTTTTCTTCCCCTTCTTTCCACGGCTCTCACCTGATCATCCAGAGGGAGGTCACAGAAGGCAGGGATATATTTTGCCCACTCCACCAGGACCAGCAGTTGCTGTTTCATTGATTCGCACACATCCGTGATGGAGGCCATCTTCTTCGCCCTGATGTCACCATTCAGAATGGGCACGGGAGACGAGATCTGAAAAAGTGGACACCTGTGTGATGCCCTTCTGCAGCACTGCTGACTCAGTGGAATACAGTAGTGGAAAATCCTATTAGCTGACTGTCTGCATCTTCAGTCTATTTCATCATTCAAAACTTAGAATTTGACCAAACAAATGCTGTCTGTTAAATTGCAAATCTAATCCTTCATGTATTCATTTAATTCTTTTCTCTAAAACAGCGCACAGCAAAGACTGTGTAGTAATTCACCTGGTGCCTTTTTGTCCAAGGTTACTTACCGTGCTAAATATAATACGATATATATGCAGTCATTCATTCATCTATACTCCAAGGCAATATAACACACTCTCTCACACACACACGTTATAGGCAACTGACAGTCACAAACCCACCAGAAATATGTCTTTGGACTGTGGGAGCAAACCAGAGCTCGTGGAAGAGACCCAAACAAACAGGGGGAGAACATGCAAACTCGACCCAGCCCGAGCAAAGATCGAACCCTCATCCTCTCACACTGCCCAAACTGCTGTGAGACCACACTAGTCACTGTGCTGTTATGCAGGCTATTGTGTACTAGGCTATGCTGTACCTATTTGCATTTTGTTGACTTTTGACTTAAAGTTTAACAATAATAATAATCTACAGAGAATGCTCAACTCTCAAAATGTAGATTACCTGTCGTGACAAAACATCTGCCTGGATGAGTGCATTGATGGACGGTAAACTGCTGTCTTCGTAACTCGACCTCCGGGTGCTGATTCTGTCTCGTTCGTTTTGGACAGCTGTAGAAAATCAAAACATTTAGCTCCAAATAAGTGCTCCGCTGTTTCATCATTGGGGTAAACTAGGACAGAGGGACCTGTATTTAGTTATTTCCCAATGACAAATATTTGTCTTTTATACATCCTCGAATTCAATTTCAAAAGGCCATTTATGTGCAGGTCTTAGCTACCTGGTTTTGTACAATCGCAGTGTTAGTAAGGTGCACATAATAAAAAACATCTGGGAATTTTAGTTATTTTAGTCTATCCACGACATCCTGTGTTGACTATAAATAGTACTTGTGGCTACTCAGCAAACAGTTTAATATTGTCCTGCAGAGTTTGAACAATATGTTGACATTATCATTGTTGTTTAAAATATGCATTTAATTTCAAAATGAATCGAGTGACCAAGGAAAATTAGTTTAGTACAGAAAATGAGAACCGTCATCTTTTCCAGTGGTGTCTGACTGATGTTGGGTGTGCAACCCATCATCCCAACATTATGATGAAATTTGCATTAATAGTAAAAAAAGAGCTCGCTCCCCCAATGCTATGGTGTGGAGTACGATGATGTGGAAGTGTTTGATCAGCAGAAGCCAGACCTACATGTGAATTCACTTTCCATTGAACATTAACAAGGCAGAGACTGTATGTTGCATCACTGCCCTGTGGCTCCTCCAATGGGTGGCTTCTGTGCTCCTGTCCCTCCCACACTGGACTGGCTCACTGACAAACAGTGTGTGATCCCCAGCCAGCACTGATAGCTCATTACTAAATCCACACACTCGCTACATGATAAACATCTGATATAACAAATCACGTCATTCAAGAACTCTGAAAGAAGGAATCTAGAAAATCAAACCTTCTTTTTTCATCCCCGCTCGAAAGCATTTCTTCAGTCTGCAGTATCGGCACTGATTCCGCTTGTCTTTGTCCACTATGCACTGTCTGTTGAATCTGTAGTGCAAACATTAAAAAGAGGGTGTTAGAAATCATGCATGTCTAATAAGTGGCATGTTTACGGTTTCTGAAACAGAAAATGTGGCTGAGAAAATGTGCAGTCAGTTCTTAAACGGGCTGCATTTGTCACTTTAATGTCACTAACTGTTTGTTTTACAAGTTCCCTTTTCTGCAGGGGAACTAGTTTTTGGAGGTGTCATGTATCGGAGGGGTATGCAGTGTTTTCCTCTTCCTATCCTAGGTGGGTTATAGTGACATCAAACTTACGCAACATCCTGCCTCTTTGTCTACAACTAATGTGTTTTTCGCACCTCCGAGCAGAGCAGTGGATAAAATCTGCAGCTAACTGTACATCTGCCTGCACATTGTTATGTGTTTGCAAGCCAGGTAAGAAATTCACCCACCAAAAATATGTAACAAATAATTAACATCCTGTTTGGCCAAAACTTTTATCTATGGTTAATTTACGCATTTATAAGGGTACCCTGTAATATTTGTCAAAGGTGGTACCTTGTAGGTATCTGAACACAAACATCGGGACTTAAGCATTAAGCTAGCAGTTGTCCAAATGGGCGAAGCTTTAGAAGGTTTCAAGGTGGCTATCTGACAGGAGTGGGGGGGGGGGGCTTTTGAAACCCCTGGATCTGCAGGTGCCTGAATGAGTGAAGTTTTGGGAGGTGGAAGGTTCTGCTGCTGTGTGCACTGTACCTGCAGGAGTACATGTGGTTCTTACGGACGCTGCGGCGGAAAAAACCCTTGCAGCCATCGCAGCTGGAGGCACCGTAGTGTTTTCCTGTGGCTCGGTCACCACAGATGGCACAGAGGGTGCCCGCTCCCAGCTGGTGGGCAGTGTTCATGCTGGCGTTTTCCGCAGGTGAGGAGTCTGGAAAATGATTCAGAGGTAGGCATACGTAAAACACCCAGAGGTTGCTGAGGTCATACGAAAGCTTTTCTTAATGGGAGGAATTATGAAATCGGTATAGTTAAAGGGATAAGCAGACACCAAAAATTCCAGTTATAGTCTTAAGTGTAACATGTAGAAAAGCTGCTATAATCTAACAGTTTATACCTGGCTAAACATTGTTTTATAGTCATGAAAAGAAGGATTTAAAAAAATATCTTGGCAATAAAAATCCATGTTTTTTTCCATTTTGGAGGCTTTTGTGCATATGGACAAGAGAGATGTGACAAACATTAACTCCTGGAATCATGTTCGTTTCATTTCTGGTTGCAAGAGCAGCTGAAGGAAGAAGAAACTTTAGGCGATGCTCATGAAACCTTAGATCATACTCAAAAATATTTTGAAACTTGCCATAAACATTAAATATTAAACAATGTCTCTTGTCTGGTTCCAGGTAGATTTTTTTCTTGATGAAGGGCTGGGTGCAAACGTGTTATCATTACCCAGAATGTGGGATTCACCCCCATAGCTCACAGATGCTAATTTTACATTTCTTTTGGTTGTGATTTTAGGTGAGCCTAGAAGCAGTCTAAACTACTGGGTAGCAGTTGTGACAGTCACTGAGGTGTTGATACCTCTCTGGAACATGTTAAAGAAACATGGTAATTTGTGGAAATCATACAGTCCACATTTTTAAAGCACAGCTCAGTGTAAGAGATAAATGCTTGATATTTTACTAAGCATTAGAGGGCACTGGTTCAAGTTTAGTGTTAATTTTTAAACATATTACTGCACCTAAAAATTAATTCAGTTTTTGTTTAACACAGACGATGTAGACGCTCCAAATCATTGCAAGATATAAAGATGTTTGTTTTTTTTTATTTTCTGAATAAAACCCTGTGTTCCAAAAAAATCCAATTCATTTCAAGGACTATTTTTTTTAACATTATCATTTGAATATTGCTGAACACTGCTTTTCCTTTAAGAAGTGATGTGTTTGAATGACATCCACCCATAAGATATGGGGAAAAGGTCATATGGAAGTGGAACACCTTTTAGAGATAACATATACAAATTTCCTATACTTCAGGCAAGCATTTGTATTAGAGGTAAATAAAACGCAGTAAGGAGTATATAGTGGTCGTGCTAATTTTAATGTAAACAGGTGCTAAATGATGAAATCTTCAAAATGCATAAAAGGGGAATTCAGAATGACCTAAATCATCTGAAGAAGTCGACTGGAGAATTTCCCGGACCAGCATACTGACAGCAATGCTCTGTCTCTGCTGTAACTCTGTATGAGCTGAAGAGTCATAGGTGGCACTGAAGAACACACACGAGCTGAAAATGTTCGTCTCATACTGCTGTTGAACAGAACATTTGCTATTGCTGTTCATTAAGTGCTCCTGATGGTGGGTCATTCCTCAGAAATCCGTGACAATGGCAACAGTGATTTAATTTAAACTAAATGCATCCAGGATGATCAAAGCAGGAGTCCCTTCTACATGTTTAACACAGAGATTTCTGGTTATCTGACAGAGTGATTAAAAATCAGACTCCCCCAAATCTATAACCAGATACAGACCACCTAGACACCTCAGCAAAGGTGCAGCCAATGGAAGCTACCTGATTACTGCTTAAAAGACTATCAGCTGAGACTGTCTTTTCTCACCGGCGCATGTGAATAAAGTCGAACTGCTTTTAAAAATCCCATTAAAGCATAAAAAATTGCCAAAAGATGACAAAATTATACTGACGCCACCACTGTCCCACAACTTCACTTCAGCTCTAAACAAGTCAACTCTAAACTATACAACATCAAGCACATTATAAAAGCACAGTCGATGCATTTTGGTGGAAGCCTTCTTAGCTTTGGTGTCCAGTGATATGTCACTACAGTCCACACGGAATGACAACAGCGCAACAGTAACAGTCGTGCAACTGACGACAATTCTGCTAGACTGGCAGGGGAAATGCAAAACAAGTCATTGTGAATCGCTGGCAGTGAACTATATCAGCGCGTGCTCGCCATGATGTCACTAGCAATGTACCCGCTACGTACACACAACACCGGGGCAACTTGGGGGAAAAAAGCTGTGCCTTCTCAGACTGTGCCACAGCAAAAGACTCACCCGCGCCCATTGAGAGCACCTGCATGTTTTCAAACTCCAGCGTGGTGTAGGCTGGATCCAGGGCCTCCGTGTAGTCTGCCATGTCCATGTCGACCAGTGCTTTGGATAAACGCATTCTCAAGCGCTACACTCCAGGAGAAAGGACTTGTCTGGTGTGTCTGAATGCACCCCCCTTCTGCCAGTGGCACCGCCCTGGTTAACACCTCCAGGGGAGCGGTCAGGATGATCTCCTCCAGCGGCAGAGGACCCCGTGAGAAGCCACAGGTTGACTGACACAGCAGGCCTCCTCCCAGGCCTCTATCCCCACAGAGAGGCAGGTTAATCTTTAGCCAGCCATCCAGCAGTGAACCTTACTGGTTTCAGCGAGGGTAGTACCACTGGGATCTCTTTATCCTTGTCCCTTAGCTCTTGTTCCGCAGTTCCACGGTAAGAGCCATAAAACTCCACACCCGACCCCCAATTAGTAGGTCTGATTAGATATTACTAGTTTTCACTGGTTTTGTCCTTTTGAAAGTCCCTGTTATGGCTGTGTGCCCAAAGCACCAAAGCACCAGGTAGCTGTTCATAATTGTGAAGGACACCAATACCCAGATGGTGCCCTGTTATAGTTCCTGTGGGCAAGGTAATTCGTGTGAAATGCTCAGGTAAAATACCACCTTGAAAAATGGGAGCAGTTGAATGTCAGTTGAGATAAAAATGCATTCAGCTGCATTTGTGCACTTTCTGCAAGAAGCTCCTATGACGCAGCATTATATATGGAGCGATTACAACATGTCTGACGTCCTTTTGAGGAGTGACCCAAAACTGGACAAAAATTAATCTCACCTTGAAATCCACAAACTGGATGTGGGCCCAGAAACTCTTCCTGTGGACATCGTGATCCAGTCATACAGGAACAAGTCGGCCCCCAGAGCAGAGCTGGAGTCCGTTTGACGATGGGAGGTTGTTGGGTGTGTGAATCCCCAGTGTCCGGTCACAGGGAAACTACCACTCTAATGCTCTACAGTTTGAGTCACTATGAAGCTTACATTAAGTACCACTAGACGCAGTACAGGTTTATGGCAGCAGAACAATGGCAGCAGAAAGCAACGCTGCGCCAGCACCGTCAAGGCAAAGTTCTCTGCATGTGGCTGTGCCACGGCACTGCGAGCTGGAAAAAGATTTCCAAGAACAGAAACATGGTAATATATAATCTTAAAGAAAGCCCTCTACATGAATAAGACCTTGATGTGCTGCAACGTAAGTGTGACTTCAGTTTTTTTTTGCTGTATCATGTTCTTGCTGTCGCTGTAAAGCAACACATTTCCATCACAATGAAGTTGCATGTGAGTGACTGATTTCATTCAATTTTTGGGCACACAGTTCCAGTAGTTCCACGGCAGCATATGCCAGGTCCTCAAAGCCCCGCCCTATCTACGCAAAGGAAGGTGGCATGACAAACACCATTTTTATCTGAAGAAGGGAAAGTGGCTGTACAACCTACTAGGTCAATGATCTTCGGGGCACAGCGGCAGCCTGGTGAATTTCATAACCATAGGATCTCCCGCTGATTTAACAGGAAAATGGCCTTTATTTCTAGATTCACTGAAGTTTGTAGCCAAGCATTACTTTGGTGTGACGTTGTTTAACACCGTGTCTGATCACCTCTTGTAAAGTCAAAACATGATGAGCTCTCCTTGCTCGATGTTACATATTATGCCGTTCGCAACAAGCGGTTTCCAGCCCTGGGCCTAAGCAGGTTGCACTGTCTGTAGGTCATGAAGCTTTTTTAAAAGGCCAGTTGTAATCATGTTTATGTTGCTCTGTTTCCTTCTGAGCACTTATCTGTTGTACAAACTTAGTCTTTCACATCACTCCTGACTAAAGCATCGGCAAAGTAATAAAGCTGCTGAAAACTGCAGTGCTGTGAGTCAAGGCCCCTGTAAGTCACACAGATTGATAATTCGTTTATTTTAAGTTATTATTCTCAACAGACGTTGTAGCACATTTATCCTGACCAGCCCTTGTACTAGGTGGTGAATTGAGTTCTTTTTATCCTACTTCCCTACCTACCTACTTCCCCAGAGTTGCTATAAAAGGAGACATTCTACATCTTCTGTAGTGCTCTGTGAGGCCAGTGGTTCTGTGCGCTTTTTTCCTCAACATTCTGTGTTTGAACGTGTTCGACTGCATCTAGCAGGTGTCCTGAGGGACTGGATTGTTTTTGGTGAGATACCCAAGGGGGTGTCACTGAGTTCCACCGCCACACATACCAGTATGAGCAGGTAGTGTGTGCTGGGCTGGTAGAAGGCCTTCGGAAAACTGACAGGGAAACAGCGAAACAATGAAAAGTCGATGTGGCACAGAGAGTGGTAGAAAATGAAGGCATAAGGCCTTCAGTACATTTGCAAATTTGGAGCCTCTTACAGAGATTCCAAACTCACGTGTCGCTGAGAATCACCAGCCACATATAAGTCTTAAGTGCCCAGGAAAGCAGTGTGAAGGAATTACTCAACTACTTGAAGTATATCTTATCTGCGCTGTCATTAAATTCTTTATCTCAGCACAAATCTTCATGTTTCTGTGAACTCCTCACGACAGCAATATATAACCCTATAAAATATAATCTACAAGGTGAAATCTTTCTTTCCTGTACTTGGTGCCAAGTTATGAGAACACATTAGAGCGAGGTGACTGCTTTCACATTTTACTGGGGCCTCAGTTGTTCACTTACTGCTAGTGCATAAATACAGGGACAATAGACTTCTGACATCTCCTTTCTTCTATTGTCCATTTTGAATACAGAACTGAATGTGCTTTTTCATTCCCACAGCCAGATCAAACAGTTTTGCTTTTAGTGCCCCTCTACAGATATTGTAAAATGAACTTTCTGAATTTGCAAATATGCGAGTCACAAAATATCAAATATGCCCATACTTTCCTAAAGTTTTGATTGTCTCCTTGGTTTGTGTTTGTTCTGACGGTCTTGTCCATGTGACAAGTGACTTGTAGATGAGAAATAGTTATTCTTTCATTTTGTTGTAGACTTCTACAAATTTTTGGTAAGTACACAGGAAACGTTTTTCAAGTAAATATCTGACTTTCTAAATCTGATGTTTTTCTGAGCACATGACTCCACCGAGGGCTGAGAGCCCAAAGATGTGGCTTAGGAGTAGGTGCGGAGGCTTGTAGAGCAAAGCCAGGCTGCCTGAACTTCCTGGCTCTCATCATCTTCCCTAATATCAAGTAACTATAAACTAAGTCCTGTCTTAGAATCAGTCATCCAAACTGCCTGGGGCTAAAAGTCAACAGCAAAGGACTCTGGAGACTGATGTAACGCCACTGCTATTTTCCCCTTTGAAACTTCAAACTCCAGTTTGTGAACAAAGTCCTGTCTTTCTTCGGAATAGGAATCTCCGACCACTGAGCAAACTCCATTTCAAACAGCTGCCTATTTGTACCTTCTCCCGAAAGATAACTTTTCATTTGAGAGGTACGATCTCTTTGGGTGGAGACAATACTGGCAAATGTGAATTAACTGGAAAATGGGACTGGGGGCCTAGAGGCGACAACAAGTATGGAATATAAGGAGACTCCACACTTCATTTAAAAGAGCCTTAGCACAGAGGAACAGCCAGTTTTTATGGTGTGTACTGGTGTCGATAAGAGGCAGAATGAAATGGAGCCAATATGCTTGCAGCAGCATATTTGGGAGCACTAAGAAGCCAGCAGTAAGGAGCCCGGTCATGGGAGATGGTGGAGATACGTGAGTATGATGTCCTAGTGAAGACCTGGTCAACTGATCGCTATCTGGAAGTAGCACAGTCTCTGCACAGGCCTTTGCCTGGCTATGAAATCTACTTTGGATACTTTTCCCAGGATCATCACAGCATTTTTGTAAACGTCAGTTAAATCAGCATACACTAAATTGTTATTGTCGATTCCTCTTACTCGATATGGTTCTGGACCAGTGAGGAAACTAAGTAGTTTGTATCTTAACAAAGAATGCCGATTATTTATGGCTGATTCCTTTGGCTGATGCCTTTACTTGCTGCCCAAGAATATAACTCATATTCCAAAATGCAGACATAATATGCAATTTCATCAACACATAGATTACTGTTGCTAGAGAACGTTGCTGGTCTAGCTTGTATGGACTGGCTTCAGTTTACTGTCTACAGGAACTATAGCAAATCCTCCTTTGGAGCATCTTGAAAATCTCACTACACAGATTTTTAAGCACTTCACAACACAAAAGCAGATAACTGTAGAATTTATCCTTGTAGCACAGACACCTTCTTGCACGTGTTTTACCTGTTTTATTAGAAGACTTTCTTTGTGGCACATTAATGTAGGCATAATAAGAAAAATTAGGTGTTTCATTCTTTTAGGTCTGCAAACATACCGGGTGACTGTCTGTACGATGGCTCAAAAAATATTTCACGACAGGCTAAGTACCAAAAAATATCACTTTAATTTCAAATCATTGCATCGTCACATGGTGTAGCAATGGAAACTCGAGGTAGAACATTTACTAAAGTCAGAACGGTACTTCCAAGTCGTTTTAATGTCGGCAAGACGTTCGCAGATGTTAAGAAAATGGGCATTATGAGCGCACCTTCGTGTACTGCCTGCTTTTGAGGCTCTGGGCTTTGATAAACCACTGCAAATGTGCGTCTGGCTGCCAGCTTTGGGGGCTTTGGTTATGGGACATGAAATGGCAGCGAATGCTACAAACTCACAAAACAAGACCCTGCTTCTTTATAAAGATTAACTCAAAAAGTTATCTATGAAGCTCTGATTGCCCTCTTCCATTTCACTATTTGGTCTCCAGCTAATCATAAACCAACAGTGCCTAATATTGCACAGCCTCTATAAAATATTTCTTTTTAACTGCAACATCATTGGGCAATAAACTCTTGGGCAAATAAAGAGTGGAAATACATGGTCTGGACATCTTTCTCCCTCTACCCCTTCTTCCCTTAAGTGAAATAAATGTCTCTTTGGGAAAAAAATGCCAGATGGCCTTTTTAAGAGAAATTTGTAGACATGCAAAAGGGGCACACAAATCTGGAAAACGAATGAACAAATTGTATAAAATTCGAAACCGCGTCTCATGCGAACTACAATTGCTGTAAATCTATTGAACGTGATGCCTATTAGGTAAATTGCGCACTGCCTGTTACGTATTGGCAGCTATATATTTCTAACCCGAATCCTCATCTACTTGCGATTTCAGGAATGAAGCAGTAACACCCTGTCCATACAGCATATGTTGAGTTTTAACATAACCGGAGTATAAAGTCCTATTCGGCTGTACATATCCCTCCTGTGTGATAGAAAGGTGTTGCTGACTAGTGCTATACAACAGCAATAACAGAAAACGTGTCTGTCGAAAAATCTTAAGTATCTCGGACCACAAGGGGTTTGTTCCCCAGTCTTCTGCTGTACTTCTTCCATATCCGCCAAGTTCAGTCTCACTGTCTTATTTTCCACACTGATTTGCACCAAATATGCAATTTACCAAGTTATCGTTCCTGAACTCATAAAACCCAAGAAGCCTTCTGTACACCAAATAAGTAAACAATTGCATCAATAAACATTTAGACCGATGCTTTTCGTAAATCAATCACGACGTCCGATAACGCCCCTGTAATGATTAACTAATGTTTTGCTGAGAGTTCACTTTGACAGCCTGCTTCTTCCTCGCTGTCTCCAGTGATGTTTCTCTACCTGGTTATCTTTGCCCACGAGCCTGTTGCTGAGCCAGTCAATACGTGTTGCTCCATCGGGACAGACACACGAGGCATGTTTTGAAAAACAGTGATTTAGCCTGATTCGCAGCCCCTCGCTATCACAATGTATTGAATTCCCAAAGCAACCCCAGCAAACAAACAAACAAACAAAAAAAAGCTTTTTTACACACACTGGGAGCTCTTTGTGTTCATTTGTAACTCTTGCCCATAAAAATTGGGATGATCCATCCGGTGGGTGCAGCTGTTACCTGCTCACCCGCAGCTTCGGGTGGGCCTAGTGTCATCTGGATCTTTCGGCCCAGAAATAAAATGTGGTGAGAATTGAGACAAAAATTTAGTGCCAATATGCAGGCTGTTTCCAGTTAAAGCCAGTGTTTTATTACAGGTTAAAATACATCAGTGGCTCTAATCTATAGTATGGCTTTTAACCATCATGTGGCCCAATTCCCGCAGGAAATTTTTGGTGTTAAATGTTCGTTTCAGTCCTGCTTTTCTGCGTCTTCAGGACCTTGTAATGGAAAACTTTGCAGCAAGAAGAGCAAAGTAACAGCAAATCGGGCCAGGAAAATGTTGTCCGTGAAACAAAAAAATTTTGAACACAAAAATGCTCCTATTATTACCAAAGCTCACAGGTCCATAACAACTTGGCGTCTTTGACACGTGTCTTAGTCTGGCAGAACGAACGCTGGCGATGAAAGTCGCAAACAGCGCCCTCTCGCGTCAAAACCCCTCAGCCGCCCGTGCTTTCAGTTCGGTGTCAAAAAACTATATCCGCATATATCGATTTCATCGAATGAGGTTTGAGTAGAGCAGCTTCTTTTCAAAATGTCCCCCTATAAATTAATATTCTGGCTTTTTCACTAAACTTGTTTTCGCAGCCGAGCTTCAGAAGACGCCACGGACACGGCAGGACGGGGGGTTTCCAGGGGGCGGTTGTCCCTGTGCTCTCTGGAGGGTATGAGACATTTCTTTATATGAGCTGATGCCCTTCTTTACAACAACCCAGTCAGTTTTATCACTGTTACAGTCTTTCCTCCTTAAACTCACTCGCTATGTTGACATTATTTAACATTTTTTTGCACGTGGGTCTGAACACTGAGCGACTTGAAGACGCCTTTTTATAAATCTGTTTTTTTCAGTTATGTTGTGATATTTTCTTAACTCTAGGAACAAAACGCTGCAAAAGCTGGTGTCTGCAAACCTAAAGAGAGCATGTCTACAAACGCTGGAAGAAATGCTGTTGTTACTTTTAAGTCAATGAGCGCAGACAGCGGGTTATTGTATAATCTGAGCATTTAAACTTTTCTGAAAGAGTAGTTCTTTTCTTCTCGAGTTTCTTCTGTAACTGATTACATAAATACAAACGTTCAAATAATATTTATGTAAATATTACGAAAACACTTCTAAACTGTTGCAAGACAAGCACAGATATATTTTTCCAGATTGAGCTGCATTTTTAGTATTAAATGCTTCGCTGGCAATAGTCTGTAAATAATTTGCTTTAGGGTTATAAAATTTAGACTTTTCAGCAATGCCATAGTAATTCACAAGCAGCTTGTCTGTTACATTTTCTTATTTTGCATCTTTCAACTTGCTATCATAGATTACCATTTAATCTGTAATTTATTGAGGAAAAAAAATACTAGACATACCTCCCCATGGAGAACTTTTGCCATTGACATAACAACATGGAGGTTAGTAGGTCAAATCTGAAATTGTTTCCAGAAGGATTTGTTGCCGATTTGAGACATTCGCGTACAGGGAAGCAAACAGTCCGACCACGAGTTTTCCTTGTTAGCAACCTGTTCCGGGCCGCAGGTGAAAGCGAAGGTGTGTATGAACTCGTACCTGAAGCCATGAGATGCAAGGGGCCATCCTCCTCATACATCCTGTGTGAAATGCCGGACCGCTGGCCCCTGGGCCCAATGGGGGCTGGCTCACTAGGCACCCTCGGGCCCAGCAAGCCACCAGGGACCTGCGGGGCTCAAGCTGGGGGCCCGAACAGCCGCAGAGCACGGTGCTCCAGATTATCCCTTAATTCCTGTCACAATGAGATTTGATTGGAGACCCAAGCAGGCAGGCTAATAGTGTCAAGTGCGTGTAAGAGTGTGTAATTCCCATAGGGGTACCTAGCGAACGGGAGCCTGTCCACGGATTTTTCCCCACAAATACCCACAGACACGGGGAGAGAGCAAGTTAAACTGTCAGCAAATTTGTCCTCTGTCCAGCCACAAGGACAAAGGTGTCGTAGATAAAAATGTACTACTATGGACAATCTGTGTCAAGATTCATCAGCGCATAATTTTGCATCAGTCTGACCCCGGCAGAGCTTTGTTGGCGCTTTAGTGAAATTGTGGGTAGTCCAGTGCCTCTCAAACCTCTGCAGGCTTCACACACAGAAAGCCAGGGAAAGGCCACCTCACTGGAAACGTGGGACTGCAGAGACATTGCTTGCATATGAATCCATCGGCAGTTACACCTAGGAGTGTATATACACTTACACCCACGCAAAACCTGCAATAAAGTACCTCTTAGCTGGCCCTCCGGCCCTCAGGGTGAAGTGCGGCAACAACAACAAAAAAACCACTTCAGCAGTACAAGAAGACTTCAGATTTAGTCATTTTCCAGATTAAAACACTTATATTATTTGAATTCTGAAGATTCAGACTGACAGCCAATAATCACATAGGACTACAGGTGTCTTTCTCCAAATGTCACACTTTCTCCAGCAGAAGAAAATCGCCATGTTTTAATCCGGAGTCCCTGACCGTGAGACAGACCGAGCACAAGGGACGATAGCAGAGCTGGATGTGAACTGGACGTGTACGGCGTGCATCCTGCTCCTGTGGGTGACGCAGGACAGGAGACAGGTGAGGTGCGGACCGCCTGTTGACACTGCCTTGGCACTTGCTGGACTCCGGTCATAAACGTAAGCTGCTCCCTCACACGCTTTCTGTCTCGCTTGTCTGCTGAGGACCAAACCCATGCCGCCTGAAACCTGGTCGTCATCAGTCACGTTCATGTATACAGATTCTTTCTGCCGGAGCGGGACAATCATCTCAGGGCTCGTGTCACGACATTAATTCTGAACACAGGTGTATGGAAATGATGTTAAAAAAATATCCGAATGAAAAGCCATCTTTTGATTAGCTCTTCTAATATGTAATCAAAAACATTTTCAATATGTCCTAATTCTGTCCTTCCCTCTTAGCCACACAAAACATATTGATAAGATTTTAACGTTGATATGGAAATTGAGTCATTTTGCAGTAATTGACCAAACAGAACATCCATTTTCCTCTGAACACTGATAGCAATAGCTGTATTATTTGATGTTCCTTTTCTGAGCTGTTAGGCTGCATCTTCTGCATTTGTGCCTTGATGGTGCCGGAAATCACCCTGAATAACAGTGTCAGAGAAACAAATAGACCTTCATTTAATTAAGATATAAACAGGAACATCTACACCCCTCTGAATATCCCCACAACACTCAGTCGGAAGTGTTGGCTCCTGAAGCGCATGCAGGCCTTACTGTCTCAGCAATAACAAATATCTGTTCTCTTTGTCTTCGTTGTTTTATTGTCGGATAGTTTATATTCTGCAATGTATAGTTTGCACAGTTTCACCTTACAGGACGGGTTGTGATCGGGTGAAACTCACCTGTCACGGCATTATCAAACTATCTCGCGTCAAGAAAGCCAAAGCAAAAACTTGAAGTTCTTTTTTAACTGGAAATTTTCTTTCCAGCTGAACGTTTCGTGCAGCTTTTCTTTATATTGCCTTTTGTTGTTGCCAAATATTTCTATAAAAATACAGTGTTTAGTCATCGCAGCACGAATCCACAAGCCAGGCTGCCAGCAGGAATGTGAGTGAGGAAGGACCTCAGCGGGGACCTGCAGCAGTCCCACTTTGCACAAAGAAGCATATATAACTCTGGAGATCTAGGCCAGAAAGAGGCTTAAGTTCAGCTTGTTGCCAAGGAGATGCATTTACAACATAAATGTTGTTTTTGCTCCGAGACATATTTTAAGCGTGTACTTGTAAACAGATTCACAGCAAAAACACAGCAATTGTGCAAAACCGTCCCCGCCAAAATAAGGATATGGTGGGATGCGGCTACACCCATTAAATGCAGTCTTTGTCTGCAGGCAATAAAAGCGACTTCCGCTAAACGCCTTTACTTTGCAGTAATGATGATTTAAAATCTTTTCAAAACATTTAATATCATTGTTATAGCATTAATATGTCGTACAAATTATTCATTCAAGCTTGCAGAATACAGCCAGTAATACATAGTACATAATAGCACCGTGCTGTTTTTTGCATGCATTATATCACTTTAGAAAAGCTATGTAACTCAGTGTAGAGGAGAACATTAATAATTTACTCTACAGTGTAAATGGACTCGGGTTCTAACGCTGGACATTGTTTGTCTGCAGGACTTCTTAAATGCCTGGAAGTGCAGTAATATTGCAGGTTGTCATGCCATTATGTACTTGAATGACGGCTATAATGTGCAGCGGTGCCCAAAAGAGGGTCCCAAACTCTATTTACATATTAGCTGCACTGTAAATGCAGTCATATAAGAGCCGTAAATGACTATCTTGCAGGCGACCGTGAGGATGCTTGTCGCGGTCAAAGCTGTAGATCACTTGTTTCAGCGGCGATCGTCATTTTTCTCAGTCTCACCGAATCTGCTTTTCTCTGTTCTTTTTAGGGGCAGAGCATAAAAACAGCACTATACACACAGATCTTACAGTTGCCCTGGGGAAAACATGCGTGCAGAAAATCTGCCTTATCAGTTTTACAAAATATCACTGAGGTGTTTACCGTCATTTAAACAATACAGTTAAGAATATGGATGTAAAGAAAATGGATACACTTCAAAATACAAATCATTTAGAAAGTTTTTGAATGAACAGCGCGTGCTGAACGTTTTGAACATCATACGGTCTTCCTTGATATGAAAACCGAACGTTTAACTGCGATACAGTACATTTGGTTATACGTATTATTCACCTGCTGGTTATCTGGCGTCGGCAGAGAGGCAGTTTGCTCCTGAAAACACTCCCGGCTCCTCAAATCACAACTCACTCCTGCTGCTCATTCGTCATTTTTCAGACCTCACTTCCATTTTCATCACAACATATTAACCTACACGTGCATTAAAATGGCCTTTTTAATCCCTTTCACTGCTTCACCACACCTCCTAAGCAGATCCCCCTACAGTCCTGAGATTAACAAACCTTCCAACGACGCCTGTAAATTTTTCTCCATTGAGTGGTTTAAGACATGGCGCATCACACTTTGCCACCCCTACAGATCTGGTAGAAGGAAAATAAATATCAGCGCCTACATAATATAAGCCATGTTTAACAGCTGGCCTGGCCCACACTTCTTGTGGCGCAGAAGCTATGAGAGAAGTTCATTACGGGAAGAGAAAACTCACCATATGGAAACTCCATACTCGTGCTGACCTGCGTGTTAACATTGACCATACCGTTCCTCCGTTCTTTTTTTGTGTTTCTGAAGTTTAGATGTGAAATACAGCACTTTGTCAAATCTTTATTCCCTGAGAAAGGTGTTGTTGGTGCAAGGTAAGGCCGGTTTCCTCTTATCTTATTGATTCTCCTAATCTGGGCAAACGTGGGTGGAGAGGTTATACAGTAACCAGAAATCTATATGGCAGCTGCCGCTATGGCAACAAGATGACAGAAAGTCAAATAGACTTCCTGTTCCTACTATATTTTTCTCATCTGATTGGCTAGATACTTTATTTTTTTTCCCCCCCAAAGATGATGCAGAAAAGAACAATTAAAAATTGAGGACAGTGTGGGTTGGGGATGATGCGCAACAGGAAGGTGAGGTGGCAGTAATATTTTTTATCCTCTTGAATGCAACACTGGGGATCTCAATGAAAACAGTGTGAGAAAGTATTATTTTGGATCTCAATTAAGTCACAACCTGTAAATATATGGGTGTCATCATTTCCCGTGTTTCTGACATTTTGTTTACATGGGGGGGGGGTTTATCTGTGGGATGCGTGAAACTAAACTGCATGCTGGGATAGCTGAAGGACTCGAGCTGCTGATACAATGAAATCCCTCTGTCTCCTTGAAGAAACAATCAGCTGAGTTCAGGAACCAAAGGTGGGACATTGTTTCCCACTTTAAAAAATTCATGTTACAGCAGAGAACTGAACTGAACTGTATCGGGGAAACGGATATCCCTGGGAAGCAGCTCAACAGAGGGGAGGGTTCCAAAGAGAGGCAGAGTAGCTAAAAAGATAAAGTTCTTTCCATTCAGGCTAGAACAGGACAAAACGTGTGACTGCAGCAAGCAGGTGGGCTTGTCCCGTGCTGGAATCCCACTTGTGTAGGTTCTGGCAAGCACTGCCTTCAAGTGTGAACCCTTCAGTGTTGATTCAGTAAATAAAAGGCTGTGTCTGATGACAGCCAGAATATTAACTGTGATAAAATAATTAATTAACTGAGTAAAAGGTGCTTGCCATTTTAATTTAACAAATGTATATATATAATATACATATATTTATGTTATTTATGTGTGTGTGTGTGTGTGTGTTACACAGTTACACTAAGTACCTAATTATTTTTAGAGTTCTGGGAATTTTTTTCTCCAGAAATGATCAATAAAATTTCTTCACTGAAATGAGTTTGAAGAACTTCCTGTTGTATTGTCCGTTCATGTTGAAAAGTCTGCATTTTGTGTATATTATGAAGTCCAGTATATAAGGCGCATTACATATTGTTATAAAATTATGTGCAAATTATGTGCTGGGTGTAAGTTCTTCATGCAATGATTGATTCTCTAGAACTTACCACTCTTCTATGCTGCAGTGGCTATAGAATTACAAACTTGTAGGTGTAACGTTACTCCCAGGACATGATGCTTCACACACATTCCATGATGAACCAGATACGCTGGGAAGTGTCACAGGCAGCCTGATAGATGGAAGCACATCTTATAAGGACACAAAGGTCACTTGCAAACCTTAACAAGAGAACAACCAGCAGTGGCTCCCAAATCAGCACATGGGTGGCCACAGGTGAGTAAGATGAACAGTTTGTACCATTTGAAAATGCCACTGAAGCAATGGATGCAACATGAATGGTCTGTAAACATCTTTGTTTGCTTCTTCCAATGGAAGGTATGCAACCTCCAATTCCAGACCAGTATTAAAGCTGTTAAATTAAATTACTTTATCTTTATGAGTCTCTTCTTGTACATCTCCGTTTGGAACGACAAGTCAACACTGAACATGAGATTCCAAATGATTCGTCTGAATCAGATCTGCTGACCCTAAAATAAATGTTTCAACCATAAATATGTGTTTTAAACATCAAATCCCAAACATAAGGTTTGTAATATAAATAAGAACGCGAGCTAGCTTCACATGTTCAGTTGGAAAAATAAGTCACAACCTAAAGGTACAAGCAACTAGACACCACAACCCGACAAAAGCATAACTTTCCAATATAAATAATGAAGGAATAATAAAACAGTTGACATTCTCACCTGCCGCTTTTCTTCAAATCCGCTGTCATCAAATTGAATTTGTTGCAGACTACAAAGAATCATAAACTAATTATAGTTCCTCATTTACACGAATCAGATGTCTTCCAAAGTAATATGTTGGCCAGAGTTTTCTTTTCAAAGTGTTCTTGACTCCTTCTGACTGGAGGAAGTCGCAGTATACCTGACCGGTCTTATACCTGCCCAAATAGTTCAGTTATAAACCACCTCCAGTGAACATCCTGCCCCCCACCCAGTTTAGTATTAACACCTGTAAAGAGAAGCAAAATTAAAATGGAACCAGGCCTAAACCACACCCTCAGCGTGGAACTGCAACCCCTCCACACACAACACAGATGGACAGACCTTCGTGCTTTGGGTCTCAGCTACTCTAAGATATACTGAGATAATCCTTGGACAGAACATGGGTTGAGAAAAAAAATTCTTCAAAGCAACTGAGATGCAAGTAAATTATCATAAATAAGTACCAGGTCAGAACAATTTAATACTTGGTAAAATTAGATACAAGAGATATAGGTATGACAAAATATATGGAGGACTTTTTCAAAAAGCTCAACACAGCAACAATAAATGCAGCTCCAGGCAGGCAAACCTGCCGTGAAACAATGACTATCTGTGTTTATTCAGCTTACAGCAGCAAATGTTATTCAAGCAAAAAAAGGGATTTCTCTCAGGTCTTTATTGTTGAAAAGCTTATAAATGACAGGTTTACAATTAAAATGAATGTACACGGCGCATACAAATTACTTTCGTAGACTTTTGGAGAAACTGAGGGGTTCTCTGAGCGTAGGTCAGTCGTTCATGATAAAACGTGACAATAGTGTGTGTGGGCCTAGTAGCCCAGGAAATACACAAGAGATCTTCTTTGGCAGAGAACTGTGACTTTACTGACCCCCTGTTGACAGTAAGTCGCAGGAGAAATTATAGCAGGCAAATAACTACTAAGTCTGGCATGTTTGTGTCCATCTGTCTCTCATCTTGGATTTCTATAGCAAATAAGAGAAGTAAAAAACAACATATGAAAAATCATACCTATAAAAGTTTGAGGTACAGATCTGAATGCATAAGGTGTGTGTTTATTTTACTTACAACAGCGGATAAAATTCAGTGTTAACAAGTGCGATGCGTTCAAATCCAGACGGCAATTTGAAACGACGTCTTTGAGCAGAATTTTGAAAAACAGTGCTTTAGGGGCCTGGTTATACATGAATAAATTACAGAAAGTAATCATATTCATATTTTGTTTCAGTTATGCACAAATATACATAGCTTTACTACAATTAATTTCCTGACAAAAATAACAAAGCACCATAACATTTTTCTGATCTGCCACACAGCAAACAGATTTAATCCTATTTGGTTTGATTTATTTGATGTGTCAATCGGATTTTTGGTTTTTTCATGAATGCTGCAGATGTTTTGTCAACATCTCTCTTTCAGCTGGCTGTGCAGGTCCCAACCACAGAGAAGGTTACAGTACCAGACGAAGCTGCTGCATTTTGACAGGTTAATCTTCCATTACGTGGCACAGATTCTTCATAGACACTGCACGTTTCTGAACTTGTTTCTGTGTCATAAACGTCTTGAAGGACATAAAGCGGATGGTAAATAAAAACAAGAACGGTTTCTTTCCTCAAAACCAGTAGATGGAGCTGTAATAACAAACATCACGAAATAAAATAATGTAAAAATAAAGCACCCATTATTAAATAGTGGTGTTGCGGCACTGCACTGTGAAGGATATTAGATAAAAGGTATAAAATGTCACTACTAGACCTTCGATATAAAAAAAAACTCACAACCAGGTGTTCCATACAAACATATCACTCCCAGATGTTCTCCAAAAGCCCAGATGTTGCCTGCCACAAATCAGACAAGTGCACTAATGGATAGTGACACAGCAGTCCGGGCAAAAATGGCACTTACTGATCATTTTGGCCCAAACTTGGCCCTAAAACCAAGAAATGTTGTTCAATTTTACACTGGAGGAACAGAGATTCTTGCTGCATGAGCCGCCGTAACTTGGAGGACACGCTGAACATGGACGCCCGGCCTTGTAAGGCGCCTCTCCAACCCAGTTACCCCTGCAAGATGAAAGAAAAGATGTTTCTGCCCCATCGGCCATCTGTCCCCTAGTCGCTTTCAGATCATTTTATTACTGATACAGTAATACCTTGATTTTTGCTACCTCCTGTTTCACAAGAGCATTTTTATTTAAGACCTCTGAGTAACTAGCATAATAATTTACCATATTTTCAATAATATATCTTTTTAATTGTTTATAAGTTGTATTCTCCTTATCTTTAAAATAGATGTGTTTTTGTGTTTATTTGTTGTCATTAAAGATGTAATTAATCGATGGCATGTGGTGGCACAGCAGGTTAAGCTGATGTCTTCTAGCTCTTGGGCTGCAAAGTGTGGCATTCAAGCCCAGCTGGGGTCGTGTGGTGTTTGTCCCCCCCCTAAAATGTGCAGGGAAGAACCACTGAATTTGACTTGCTGGCATTTCTTCCACCAAAACTAAGATATTTTCTATTATGATGTTCATGCACAGTTTTCAAGCTCCAGCTACCCAATATGCTGTATTAATGACCTCCAATAATGCTGTTTTATTACATCTTCCATTTCTCAAGAATCGCAGTATAATCACATAACAGAAAAAGAGATGTTCTTACTTACTTAACTGAATAGTTGCACACCAAGAAGACAACACGTCTCCACGTGCTTCCGAACACACTCATGGTGGAGCACCTGTTGACGGCACACCCAATCCGGCTGGAACTGGCCCACACCATCTGAAACACCCCAGTGGAGGTAGTGGTGGCACAGAACCCCAGGCACAAAACATCACCCATAAGTGAGTTTCCAAGTATGTTATGTTTAAAGTTAAGCAAGGAAGCGCAAAAAGTCAAATCAATATTTGCCATTGAAATAATTAGTCACATTGTCAGTGGATATAATTTATATCCAGTATAAGTGTACATTCCAATTATAATCATCCCCATTGGTTTGTCAGATGGTTTTATACAGTGCATTACAGGCAATATTTCCTCCAAGAATCTTCTAGCTTTGTATTTTTTAAATATAATGTTATTAAAGTCAGTTTCCTTCTGAACTTCACCTAGGGGGAAATTCAGGTTTTCTTTACTACTGTGCCATATATTGCATGTGTTGCATTGCACTGCTTGGCTGAACACCACTCTTCTGTGCCAAGGGGAAAGAGACGTGGGCACCACAGTGTCCTCAGCCTGGGCTCCAGCAAAACCCACCTGCGTGTAATGGGAGCACACAGACCCACTGCACTGGTTTGGATAGGAGAAGGAATGTTTCTCATCATGCCAAGACCGCACAAGGTCCACCACAGACCGGTACCTATGGGAGGAAACCACCAATAACCAGATGCAGACAGAACGTAATGAAACATTTCCTCCAGACAAATTGCACATGAAAATGTAACTGGAGATCTTAAATATGACCATCTTGTGATTTCATGAATGAGGATCTTTAACTGAAAAAGTACATTCAGATAAATACAAATGCATGCAACATAAACATATTAAAACAAACGTGTGCATTTTGTGTATTAACATTTTACTCCATGGACATTTTCTGGTTATTTGGTTGTGATTGTGCTGATGATGCTACAGCTTCTGCCATGTCATCTTGTTTCAAGATTGTTTTTAAGTGAATTTGAAATAAAGAAACACCAGGCTCTACGATGTTGTCTTAAAGAGTTCAAACCACTCAAGGACCAAAAGGAACAAGTCCCTTTTGCTAAATTGCAGCAATGGTTTTACCTCCCGGAGCTGACGGACAGGTTTTGGCCCATGTATCTCATGGCTTGGGGGGGGCCGTGCTCCCATACACACTGTGAGGCCCAGGCCTCTGCTGACTTGGCCAATCTCTGGTCCCACACCTGGAGACAGAGGGGGGCATATGGTGAGGCCTTCTTTGGGCTTCAGCTGTTCAAACTTCACTGACCTTTCTATTCCCACAATTGCCAGGGTCTCCATCTAACAGATGGTCCTCAAATGCTACTGTGAAACTGAAGCTGTTTCTCTCATTCAGTTAATATGGGATGATGGGACAGTTATTCTAAGTTTCGGAGAGCATCTCATCTATGAAGGCTCTGTCAAACAGAGGACTGCCATACTATTAATTACACAGACTACAGAGAGCAAAAATACTGAATTTCGAAAGCATGTGGGAAATTTTAAGTGACAAATTCTGTAATGAAGCATTTTAAATGGTGGCCAACTCAGAAGCGTAAAGGAGTTCGCTGTGTAATGGACAACTGGATGAAAAGTAATCATACATATTTTCTTCAATGCAATGTACCCGACGTGGCTCTTACCATATATTCCATATTTGCGGCAGGGGGAAAGACTTGAGAACGGACACGATTGTGGTAATCCAACAATGAGCTCATGTCTCTCGAGGAAATGTAGCGCTTTCGTCGGCCACGTGGAATGCTGACGTTGGGCAGATTCCTCAGTTCGTGCTCCACCGCAGTCCCAACAGCCGCTGAGACAGGACAGTCAGAGGCATTTGCTGGAACTGCTGCAGATCCAGTGAATGTCATCACCCACAGGATGCCAGTTAGCAGACTGGACCGAATGACCTGCAATGGCTTTAAGGCAGGAAGGAAACATATTAAGAGTATTATCATATTTTGAAAACAGAGAATAGATCAGTAAATCAGTCTTAGGAAATCCTATTTGAAGAAAAAAAACACTTTGCAAGCATTTTAATTGTAAATTCCCATTGCACAAAAATAAAACTGCTAAACCAGCGTACATTTTCAGGTGATTTTGAACGCAGTGAGCAGAAGCATCACTGGTCCTGTATAAATGCAGTAGGTGAAGAATCTTGTGGTTCATTTGGTTATACAGATTCTACAACATCTCGCAGTTTCTCACACTGTTAATACCATACTAATATCCATACTGATTTTATTCACATTTTTTTCCAGTATCAGTGTAGACTTTTAAAAAATGTGCACCTGCGTGTCTAGTTCAAACTGTAAAATCCTATTAAAAACAATTTAAACCAAAAAGGATTTGTATGAATGAGTGCTGTAATTATTACATCAACAAATTCAAACTGTAATATCTAGCATTAACGGCCCTGGAAAAAAATAATACATGATCTTAAAACTTTAAAAGAGCAAATGTATCTGTGATTAGAAAATAAAAAAATCTCCCCAAATAACTCAGTTAAACAACTAAGGTATGAGTAAAATTTATGAAGATATAGATAATAAAGATAGAGGCAACTGTTGCCTTTCCCAGACACCACATACCTTCATGAGTGCTTCTAAGACGCAGAACTGAAGAGAGAGAGGCCAGGGGAGAGAAAAGATCCACACTTAAAAGACTGGCCCTCGCAAACAACCCTTCCTGGCGTGTGACTGAAGGGTTCGAGGAAGCCAGCTTTCTTTAGCCCCTCAAGGGCATCTGGCGTTTCCCTCCTCTCCCCCCTCGGGCCCTACCCTGCAGTGGTGATTTCTTGTCAAACTAATGACTAGTCTCACTAGTAGAGACCACACACCTTTACAATACAGTAAAAGAGTTTAAATTGTATAGATTTTTTCCTTTTTCAACAATTTACTTACCTGGTCAAATAACTGAATAAACAATGAATAACTATATTATAATCTAGGATATTCAAGTCTGACATTTGTCAAAAGACGGCATCAGCAGATAAGACAATAATCGTGTAAATCACGGTTAATAAATAGTACATATTCACAGCATTACACTCAAAAATATATGGGAGCGACTGGTAAAAAAGTAAAAACATTGATTTGTTACTCATACAAAAGACAGGCTGTGAATACTCCTGCTGTGAGTCCCGTGGCAATGATATTTACCATGAATTACCCCAGTAAAAATGCCAGGGAATATAAATGGGTCAAATAATTAAATTTGGACAAAAGTTTCAGATTCCCAACTTTATTTTTGCTATTATTATTATTATTATTATTATTATTATTATTATTATTATGCAAAGATAAAGCAATTCCAAGTTCCAGAATTAGCTCATGAACTTTTCATTATAACTGGACAAAACATCTGTGCTCAGTCGCAGTGCTTCAAAAGAAGGGAAGATGGTGCCATGTGTAATATGCTGCACCCCCAGACTGTGGGCTGTGCCAAAGTACGCAAGAGCCATGGACAACACTGCAAGGCCCACGGTCACTGTGAGCGGAAAGGGCTTGTCTCCAATCCGAAGACAGCTAAAGGCCTGCGATAAGTTGGACAGGCATCAAAGCTACAGTATTGCAGTGAACTCAGTAACCCCTGCAAATTAAGCAGAAATCTGTGCTTCTCAATATCATCCAGTGGGTATTCCACAGGGCTTTGTGCTGGGCTCCTTACTTTTCTCCATCACCACCACTTCCCTTGGCTTAGTCATTGCCTTTCATGGCTTCTCCTATCACTGCTATGCAGCCAACACACTGCAGCCCACTTTCTCTCTTTTTATATATTTATTCTATGTGCTGTAGGTCCTTAAATTCAACACTACCAGAAATAATGCTTCAAAATATTCAACCAATAAAAAATAAGGTACATTCAAAGTTAATGGGTATCACCTGAACAGAACAAGTTTTATTACATCTTGGGGAATTTCTTTGTTTTTTATGCACCCAGTGTTAAGACCCACTGTTATTATCAAAATTCAGACCTTTATTTTACCACTGCAAATAAGGTATCAAGGCCAGTAGGCAAATCCAACATATTCCATAAAACAAGGAACTGTTTAGTGTATTGCAGAGCTGCAGATAACAAGAGATTATGCCGTTTTGTTTTTTTTAATTGTATCTTTTTTATCAGGCTAGGAAATAATAACCTGGATGAGACACAAATCCAACACAGGGTGGCCACACACAGCAGACAGCTAAGAGTGACCAGTCAACCTGAAACAACTGTCATTGGACTGTGGGAGGAACCGCCCTCCCCCCAGACAGAGGGAGAACATGCAAACTCCACACAGACCAAGCTGGAACCAATGCCCAAACTGTACAGATACTGTTATTCATGCTGGCAACTTATGCAGTAAAAGTACTGAACAAAACAAGAAAAAAGAGTAGACATAAAACTAGAAATGCAATAAAATTCCTACACAGGATTGACACAGACACAAAGTAACACAATGCGATTCATTTATACTTTCATTTATTCATTTAGCAGCCATTTTCTCCCAAGGGACATACATCTCAGGGTGAAGCAATGCATGTGTGATGAAACCACAGGAATAGAAGCCAAAGTCAAGGCGGCGCAAACCTTTTACAAGAGACCACTCAGATAAGACTGCAATTTAAATGATAAAAAATGATTCAGAAGAAGACTCAGTCCACCAATTATTACGAATATACAGGATAAGTTGACAGATATCCTGCGCTTACCCACTGGGATGAAGCATAGAGCCCTACCATACCCATTTAACAACCTGCCCACCTACTCCCCTCCAACCCTAATACACTATACACCCTAACACGCCACCTTGTAAGCTCTTCACTGGGGTCATCAGGTAGGCACCATCCTTCACCGGTGTTTCGCTGACTTAGGCCCACGACACCTCCGGAAGGCTCAGCAGTGAGGCCTGGCGTCCCAGACCCACCCCCCCCCCCAAGCCTACTAGGTCAAAGGTCCATGTAGCCCCCAATAACTATACTGCAGCCCTATCCCACCTATCCCAACTTCCCCCACTCTACTTGAGCTCTCCTCAACCACAGCCACTGAATAGCCCTCTCAACTACATGCGACAATTCCTTCAACACTTCCCTTAGCTTACGTCCTCTAACTTCAAACCCACTCAACAGAGAAGTAATAGTTCTTGCCACAAAGCCTCTGGCACCTACCTCTACCGGCTTAACATATGCCTGCCACCCCCACTCACTAGCCTCAGCCACTAATTCATCATACCTCAACTTCTTCCTCTCATACACTACTTCAGTGTCATCTTCAAACGGCACTGTCAACTCTATGAAATATACTGTTCGCCTAGCCTCAGAGTACAACACCATATCCGGTCTCAGTGTAGTCATCGCAATACACTGCGGGACCTGCAATTTCCTACCCACGTCTACCTCTAGCTTCCAATCCCTCGCTCCTGACCACCTACTCCGACCCTTTACTGCTGTTTGCATTTACCCTGGCCCTCACGAACGAACGCAGTTACCTCAACCCTGAGGAGGAGCACAAGTGCCAATTTCATAAAGTCAGATCTCCCTCGCTCTCTTTTCTGGGAAACAGTACAACATACATCTTCGTGCAGAGTTTGTCAGATTCCAGCATTCCAACATCTGTTGTTTGAACGACCCATTTCTCAAGTCAGCAAAACACATGACTTTGTTTTGGCAGCCAGCAAACAAATTTACAGAGTGACGCAACAACTTACAGTGAATGAACACCGCAATGATCACACCATTTGCTTAGGGTATTCAGGGGAACTCGAGGAAATGGGACATTTTTGAATAACATCAGTGCTTTCTGTGTGTTCAGTCGCTGTGTCAACTATATCAGAGAGTTTTGGCCAGAATATCATACATACAGTATTATAATTATAAACCTGCCAGCATGGTGGCTCTTACCTCACAGCACATAGGTTGGTTGGTTGTGAGTTTGAATCCAGTTCAGTCTGTGTGGGGTTTGCATTTTTTCCCCACGTCTGTGTGGGTTTCCATACACTGTCCAAAGACGTGAGAATCAGGTTAATTCATCACTCTAAATTGCCCATAGTGTGTGTACATGAGTATGAATGCGTGTGTATGGTCACCCTGCAGTTAATGATAATCGATGGATTGTCTCTTTTAGCACCGTCGTTTGGAAAAAAGTTAGTCTTAAAGTAAGAGAAGAGCATCCGTCCATGCGCTGTCCATATGTCACTGTATGTAAAGGGCATAAATTGTACTATGAAAAAATCATTGACACAGAATTTTTACATGAAGTTTTGCAGTTGGACTGCTTCCAGTGCCACTGGGTGCAAAACCCCAAAAGGATAAAAAAACGTGTACAAAATTACAGAGGAATGAGCTTTAGTACTCAGCTCAAGGAAAGATTAATTTTTTTGCCATAGAGGATGTCAGGTCCATTTGATACAGTTTGGGTATTACTGTGAGACATAATTTAAATGAATCACTGAGATTTTCTCATTTGGATGTCTACACTGAAAGGGTAAATGAGTGGCTCTCTGAAGAAAGCATGGGCCACTTGTAATGTTTTCTCCTGCATGTAGAGAAAGGCGAGAAATAAGAGTATGTTATTTTATTTGTTATGCAGAGGACCAAAAGATAAACCAAAAGTATCCACATGTTGTTGAACGGGAGAAACTTCACAAATCTAACGTCACAGTAAGTAACAACTCTCAAATAAATCAGCTGCGAATACAAACTTCAGAATATTCCCTGTGTAAGTATGAAATGAAAGGTACAGTGAAAAATGAAATAAAAGATAAACAGGTAACTCACCCATCACTTTCACTGACTTATTTTCAATGACCACTTGTCCTTGCCAGGTTGGCTGCGGTCTGGAGCCTATGCCGGGATCACTGGGCGCTGGGCTAGGAGTAGTTCATCCCAGACGGGACTCCAGCCCACTGCAGGGCAGATCCTGTATTGAAATACATATAAAACACTTCTATACACTTTCAGTTTTCGGGACATCGAAAAGTCCTTGAACAGAAAGATGTAAAATGGAACAGAGCTGAACTGGACTATTATGTAAAAAAAAAAAATTAAGAAGTGAACCAGGCCCAAGTTGAAGGGTGCATTGCATTCCATTATCCCAGCTGCACGTACACCAGCAGCAATATGGCATTACTTGTCTAGACACTATGTCTTTACACACCAGAAGCACACAGTGACCCAGCAGAATCAGAGCCATGCCGACTTTGCAGGAAGCTGTCTGTAAAAATGTCTTTTGATTATGCTTGTAGAATGAAAAATAAACGTTTCCAAGAAATCTATTAAGCTTCCCAAGCAGTGTTAAACTTCAGTCAGCTCCCGTTTCCACAGGCATCCATTCAACGGTACTATTAAAGACAGACAGCTGTTTTGGCAGTGAAAATATGGGAGCAGGGAGCTCCACACGTACATCACTGAGATAGATGCTGGTCCAAGAAGCTCTGTATGTCTCTTTCAGTCCATGCCTGGTACAGTTTGTTCCCCAGGCTACTGCCTTTATGAAGATGAGTACCAATATCTATTATAAATATTTTCACAGTTTTACAGAATAACTAAATACAAAATCATTAGCATCGTTTGTTTGAAATTGTTACTTTTGCTAACTACTACATTATACCATATTAATTCTAACAAAATGCAAAGAAATGTAAGTATCCTCAAACCTAGGACTCCATTTTATGAACCTACACACAGGTTTTGGCAATTTAAAAATAGACATGGAAGTCTGTTATTAACATTTAGAAAGAAAGTACACAAGAAGGAATATTAAGAAGGGAAATTAAGAAGGTTTTGTCTCCTTTGCTTCATTTCATGGCGGTGAATACTGCACTATGTACTACAGGTAACACTTTGATAACCTAACGTTATGTATAATGAATATGTAAAGTGCCTGATAAAATAGAACAAAGGGGACTAACCAGCACTTCATCACCATCATGAAACTAGCAATGGAAACAGCTGGATGGTGCTTTTTGAGACAATCAAAACTGTTTAATACATTTTATCCATTAATGAAGTTTTTCCTTCAAAAAAGGCAAACAGTGTATCAAATATTTATACTTTCCCTTATGTTAGACTTTAAAATTGCTTGTTTATTTTTTTTTCCTGGAATATTTTTGCTACGGTCTATAAAATCCAAGAGCTGTAAAATCAAGGTCTACTAAATCAAGGATGGTCTAAACTAAGCACTTACATCTGCTATAATAAAAATCATTTTACATAATAACTAATTTTCCACTGATTATTCAAACTGAGTCACATGTGCCCAAAAAAACTTCTCTATAAGTAATTTTGAAAAACAATCACAAACCATTTAGGTCTGAAACAGTAGACCAAATATTACACTGAATCTGACACTCTGGATAGAGTCCTGCAGACATTCTGGCAAAGTGGTCCAGAGCTGGCAAGGACCTGACATACAGAGCACAGATGGTAAGTTATTGAGAAAACCTCCCCAGAGCCAGCATTGCCGTGGTCCAACCCAGCAGCACATCAGACCTGCAGGTAGGCCTGTGGAGTAGAAGCAGGCAGCAGTGCAGGACTGGAATCCATCACTGAAATTCATCTTCAACCCCTGTTCCACACAGCAAATTCAGTATCTGCATTTTTTTTAGCACATTCTGAAGCATCGGCCTAAAGAAAATGTTTTTCCTGGTGCATTTTTACTCTCAACAAAGGAAGGCTGTCACAGCAACAGGTTGCTGGAAATATGCTTGAAAAGGCCCTACAGGTCACTTGATGTGTAATTTAAAGAGTAGAGGAGTGCCATTCAACCGTGGTACTGAAGGACCAGCTGCTATTTGCTTATTTGGGTAATTATATTCATAGGAGGTCACCTCAGACTATCTATCAGTCCATCCATTATCTGCTCATCCTGAGCATACAAGTTTGAGGTGGTCAGGAGCATGCCCTGGGAGCAAAGGGAGGTGGCAGTATACACCCTGGACAGGCTACTGGCCCACTTTTCTGAAATCACATACTCATACACACAGTAAGGTCAACTTTGAGTCACCAGTTCATCTGAAATACAGTACTGTGCAAAAGTGTTAGGCATACAATTTCAAAGTCTGTTGAGAAGTACAGGTAGATTCTTATCTACCATCAGGGAGGTTTCTGATTGGTCCCAAATTCATTCTGCAGCCTGAGAATGACCTCAAACACCCAATCTCAGTCATACAGAACTATCTTGAGCAAAAAGAAGGAGTTCTGCAACAGATGGTATGGTCCCCACAGAGTCCTGATCTCAACATGATCAAGTCAGTCTGGGAGGACATGCAGAGACAGTCAAAGTCTGCAGAAGAACTGTGGCCAGTTCTTCAAAATGTTTGGAAGAACCTACCAACCTCTACCTTAAACCGCATGCAAGTTTGTATAAGAGAATTGATGGTGTTTTAAAGGCAAAGGGTGGTCCCACCAAATATTGATTTTATTGAGGGTTTTTTGTCTACTGCACTTTTTAGAAGGTTTATTGATTTATAAGTATTTATGGCATTATTTTTGGAACCATCCTCACTTTATAGCATCTTTCTCACAGGTGCCTAAGACTTTTGCACAGTACTGTACATCTGAGAGAGGAAACCCATGCAAATCTGGGGAGAACATGCAACACTAAACAGAGATGGGCCTAGATTTAAACTCACATCCAAATCCACAGCCCAGGAGCTGTGAGGCACCAGCTCAGCCTACTGCACCACCCACTTACCTGCATTGTTGGGCATAAATCAACTGATGGTCTACAGGTGATAAAATTAAGTAAAATATGCATAAATGCTGATGATTAAGACTGGCCGGTCCAGGAACAGCATGTAAAAATTCTGAATATGTTTAACTAGAATATCTAATGTTATGTGTGCATATATGAATGCAAAATTATGTATTTGCAAACATATTCACTTCAAAGGAAAATGTTTCCCACAATTGTCATAAAAACATTTTTCCCATAATTGCACAAAATCAGGAGGATTACTGAAATCAAGCTCTCTTTGTCTGCTTTCACTTCTTCTGTCTGAACAGGTGCTTTAAAAGCTGTAAAGTCATCTACAGACTGGTGGGTAAATCCAGTGCCAATGCAAAGGGTTTGCTCACAATAAATATTTCCTTTTCAAAGGCTGTATTTTTCCAGCTTTCCTTACATCACTTAAGACTCTAAGAAGTGGAGTTAAATGGGTTCACAGTCAAGATGATGGTCTAAATCTGTTGATTTGGACCTTGGATAAATTAAAACTCTACTGCACTGTACCCCTCCAAAACTGGAACGGAACAAGTACAGTCTACATACACTACGGATTTGTGGCCCCAGAACTTTTTTTAAGAACATTACATTAAGAAAAACTGACACAAAATTGCAAGTTGCTTCAGAAACACATATTTCCTCCATCTTTTGCTGTTGGCTTCCTCTGGCTGCCCATATCAAGTAAAGGTGTATACGAAAGTCCAAGTATCTATACCCTGATATCCACTGGATCTGATTATTCCCCTATACCTCAGCAAGAGTGCTGTGCTCCTCCACATATGGCCACTTAGTGGTCCCACTCACAAGGGTCCAACATTAAAAGGCTGTAGTTTGTGGTCTGTAGCATAGGACTGGCTCCGCAGTGGTGAAATGAGGTCTCTCCCTCAGAACTGCACCCCTTCCAGCATGCTAGGCTCTCACTTCCAGACTCACTTCTCTACTGATCTCCTAACAGCTGCATAAATTTGCATCCCACCATCTGTCATAATCATCCATGTATCTCCTACCTCAGGGAATTCTTGTTTACCTCAAGTTGTACACTTTGGGGGAAATGATCTGCTGAATGAATAAATGCTGCACATACGTTGCATAATTCAGATGGATCATTTGTATTCAATGGTGCAGGACTTGTTCCATATTTTGAATTCTGGGATCAGAGACACACTGACCACTTGAAGAGTGTGAAGAAGAAGTAATAATAGTAGAAGTACATAATAGTGATATCTGGCTCTATTAGCTTGGCTGAAGAGAATGAATTTCACAGTAACTAATAAACAGAGTTAATAATTTTGTTATATTTGTGTCTCTTCTCAAGATTCCATTGTTCCCCTTACATGTTCTATGCTGTATGCAGTATTTAACTGCATCCACCCATGCTTAACCACTTGTTTGGGTCAGGAACCTGTCTGGCAGATGCAAGGCTAGGAGACTATTCCCCAGTCCATCACAGGGCAGACACACATTCACAATAAGCAATTGACAGTAACTAATTAACCACAAACAGATGTCTTTGGACTGTGGAAGGAAACCAGAGCACCCAGAGGAGGCTGAGGTGGATTCCAACCAATGCCCAGACAACCCAGGCACTGTGAGGCAGCAGTGCTACTCACTCTGCTACCATGCCAGCCTTTTCATTACAGCGGTAGCAGCAAAAGTATACTATTCATATTTTTAAACATGATTAAAAACATTTCAAACATTGTAGAAGGAACCATTTTGTTCTTTCACATTGCAGAATGCTAACAATAACTTCTTCTAATAGATACCCATTTTCTCCTTTCTGAACAACAGGTAGGTAGTTTTATTTATGAAAATATGCCTCCATTAGACATGTATCATCTTATTTTCTTTTAATTATTTCAGTTACACTGACCTTTGAACTCTGGAATGGTTAAAAAAGACTATTCATTTTTGACCACACCCAATATCATTGTATGGATTAATAAAGTTGTCATTCTTAGTTTCATTGGCTTGTGTTTTAACAAGATCATCATTTCAACACCCCCCCACTTCTTGTGCTTTTCACATTCTGTCATCTCAAAATATCAATATGTGACAATTTTAATGCTGAAAATAATGCACTGAACCCAAGGTTAAACTGAACTGCCTTTTACCAGAATGCTAAATAGTGCAGCCGTTTGTCTATTCGCTGATTTCCAGTCCGTGGCTACAGGTCCAGACATTACTGAAAACCTTCACCATCTCTCTCAAAACATGAGTATTTCACCTCACATCAGACTGTACAGTTTGGCATGATTGTTGCAGGCAAAACAGTTCAAAAACCAGCCAAATGTGAGGCAAACATAAATTTAATTTTGGTTACACATTTGCAAAAGCAACAGAGACATACTCACTGTCTATCTTGGCTTTTAATTCCTGGTAAGCATATGTATTTGGCGCACGTGCCCGTTGAGCGGAATATAATCTTACGTATTTCAGTTAAAACAAACCAGTTCCTGGTAAGAATCAAAATAAGCATTTTAATAAACAAGTGCATAAACATTATTATCCCCACAATTTAAAGGTAGTGTTTCTAGATTTGACATATATTTCTATACATTTGTCTCCTGGAAGATCTGTTGAAGGGAAACAAAGTCTTTATCCAAATGAGCTGTCCAGACCTAAAGACGTTCGGTTTAATATGGCAAACCTCTGAAGAATGAATAGTAATATGCTTATATAATAGCATGTACACGAGAGACTGTAGCTGGTTGTCAAACTGCTAATTTCAGCCAAACCACAAGGTGCTCTGTAATGATTCTCATACTGAAGTTGAACCTTCTTCTCTTGATCATATTTGATTAGTCAACTGAGGAAGATAAAAACATTTGAGGTGACACACACACACACACACACACAAACGTTACTAATAGTAAGCTTTTGTTCATAGCCCTAAGGCTGTAATAAAAGCAATGATAGGTCTAAGGTTTTGTTCTTCATTTTACTTTTCATTAGCCAACCATGGATGAAACCAACACTGCTTCCTGGTTAATATTAATTTAGTCTTTTAATTTATAAAATTCATGCCAAAAACAAGACCAAGATATTTTACAGACATGGGAATGATTGTCATTATGCCAGTTTTAAGGCTCAGATGGTTTGTCCAGCTTAAAAATTAAAAAAAGTTACAAGAGTTTTTTAAAAATCCCCTTTTTGTCTGAAATCCATTAAAAATATAGGAAGAGCCAACTCTGTCATGGCAGTTCTATAAGTCTTTAAAAGTCATCAGATATGATCAGTTTTGTTCAAGGTAAGCTCTTTTTTCGTACTCGTTACTGACTTTTTGGTTTAATGCCTCACACAGTTCAAATCGGATTTTACTGGTTCAAAACTGGTGATTTTTAGTCACTTCCAAAATGAAGCGTTAATCAATAAATACATCCAATTTTCCTAATGGGATAAAATCATTAACGAGGGTTTATTTGTTAAACAATGTTTATTTTTTTTTAAAATTACATAATCTTACATTATGTACTTAGAAAATACAAAAGATATACTACTGAAAACTGCTAAGGTGGCGAAATCCGTGCAGGATCTTTCCGTTCAGTCATATGTTGCACTGACGAAGGATGGGAAACTTGGAGCCGCACTGGGACAGCGACCCACGCGCCAGGACTGTCCACGTGACGAGTGGAATAATATATTTATTAATGTGTTACACCGCCATCTGTTGGTGCGGCAGCAGGTTTCCACAGACAATGCAAATAAATTACGTTTCTAATTTTTACCATAGCGTTACCATAATATTATCCTCCAGTCTAGTAAAAGACAGGTGGATTACGTTAGCAGAAGGTATCAATTCCAGGAGCTGCAAACCAGTTTAGATTTATTAATTTAGTTGATGATTTTCTCCAGTGATTTACACAGATAGATAAGAGTAATTCGGGATCATTATTTTGCTTAAGGAAACTTCTTCAACGTAATAAATCCTGCTGTTTTTAATACTAGAACCCAATGGGCATCTGTGACGCAGGTACTGAATGCTTTTATAACACAACAAATATCCACAACTCTTTTGTTGCCGTATTATAAACCTACAAATTTCAGGCAGACATCTCTATTGTTTCTTATCTTTTATAGACATTTATTGGTGTGGGCGTAGTATTTTGTTCATAATCATAGTAATCTTTGCCATTCTAATAAATGAAACATACATCATCGTCACCATCATCAAATTATTACTATTATTCTTTTTGTTATATTTGTTAAGAATCTTATATAATAAAAAAATATAATGAATAACTATAAATATGAACGTGCAATTAAATCATTAGCTTTCCTTAGTAGTGTTTATGCAAACAACTCGAGGTCCTCTGTCAGGCTGATGGGACACATGGCGACAAGCACCGCGAGCCCTCACTGTGTCACAAAGTAGCCCCCGATGTCCAGAGCTCACTGTGTACGTGGTGAGTTGAGCCCGATGTCACGATGTCAAACACACCTGTGCTGACTGTTCATACCGCGAACCTCAGCAGAGGGACAGGGTGACAGACAGGTCACATTGTCAAATACCGCGAGCGTTTGTTCTGCAGTAAATTGACGCCCATTGTCTAAGTCTTTCCTCATTGGCTACGGACTGGAAACCGTGTCAAAGTTCATCCAATCAGCGTCTTGCACTGACAAACTCTCGCGCCTGCTTCTATTTCAAAGGGCTGAAGTCGCAACGATGGAAGCCGTGGACGTTCTGGTCAAAAAGCTGGTGGCGATTTGGAAGATACCGTTTGTCCGCCGGAATTTATGGCGCGTTTTCCTCATTGTTTCATTCGTGGGATCTCTTATAAAGAGTTTTGAAATAGTGCCGGAGACCTATTTCAGTAACAGCAAAAATTTCCTGAACGTGTAAGTCAAATTACAACAGCTCTCTCTCTCTTCGTGGTCAACAAACAGACATAGAATGAAATACAAATAATATGAAATGACGGGAAATGTAGGTCTTTATGCTGACAGTCGTGGAAGTGTGCGTGTTGAATCGTGACACTGAAAGTACTGTTTCCAGAGAAATTGTTGGTGCCACGCCGGTAGTCTGCTTTCGTGGAGTTACCTGCTTTAGTGAATTTTAGTCTGATTTTTAATTTTAGACTGAAAATGTAAACGATACACTGATGTATGTATGGGGTACAATAGTGCAAAGTTAAGTGACCGTCAGAAAGGGTTAAACTGTGAGGAAAAGGCAATATTCGCTTATGTTTACATAATCTAGCAAACCACTCAGAAAGTGTTTCACCTTTTAAAAGTAGAGATTTACCTCATCTGACCGTCTACTTGGGTTTTCTCAGCCCTGCGTGTGACGCTTGTAACTTTAAAAGGTGGTTCGGTGCGGCTGTTTTGACTGAAATACTAAGATTATCGTCCGCCCGATGGGCGCGTGCGCCAAATACGTATGCTTGCGCACGCGCAAAGCTGCATTTCTGCTTCCATCGCAAGTTCTGATCGTATTATGAAGGCAGTTTGTATTGTTGATCTTGTTTATATGTTTGCGTTTTTAGTGATCCCTGAACCTTGAGTTGCTGTATAAATGTACAGTGTCGTGTATTTTTAAGACAATAGCATACTTGTACTTTAACACTTTTTAATTTGTGCAAAATATCAAAGGTGCAACTCATGAAAAACAACTTGAACTATAGAGGTAGTTAAATCAATTTCTTCTACCTGTATTTTTAAGTTTTTTGAGATATGACTTTATAAAAAAAATTAACTATAGAATTAAGTAGGTGTTCTTTGCCATCCAGAACAATTCTAGATAAGGAACTACAGTAAACAATCAAAACATTTCCCAACTAGATAGATCCTACTTTGGACTTTTTGGGTTTGTCAGCTGCTCTTTTTGACTGCATTTTTTCAGTGTTAGAAATGCAGTTATGGTATTTAAGCTTTCAGTGGAATATTTCATTATCGGTGTAATATTGCAAGAAAATTGCACTGTATGATCACACTTTTATTAACCACTTGTTCTTCTCAGTGTCTTGGTGGTCTGAAGCCTAAAATAGTGTGGTTTAATAATCTTGTGTTTGTCTGCAGGTATTTTGTCAAAGTTTCCTGGGCCTGGCATCTTTTCTTGCTGCTCCCATTCATTGCTCTTTCCAACTCGTACAACAGACATTGGAATTTCGTGCTCCAACGACTGAGTTCACAACTGGTGTCCACAGCCATCTGGTGCATGTTCACTGGACTCTTCATTTACGTTGAAGATCTCACAGGTGTCTGCTATGAGCCTCATTCCACACAGGTTTTGCATGGGGAATTTTCCTCAAAGGTCGAATGCCAGAAAGCTGGTTTCCGATGGAATGGCTATGATGTCTCTGGACACTCCTTCATTCTTTCATATTCCACCCTTGTAATTGCAGAGGAACTTGTGCCAATGGTTTCTCTGAAGGAAGATGCATTTAGTCAGGTCCACACTAGTATCATCCTTGATGTCCTGTATGTGGCCCTAAATGCCATAGTAGCAGTTTGGATTTGGATGTTTGGGTGTACATCTTTGTATTTCCATGACATGGCTCAAAAACTGTTGGGGACAGCCTTTGGACTAGTGGGATGGTACATCACATACCATGTATGGTACCTGAAGCCCTTCTCACCAGGGCTTCCTCCTCAACGTCGACCTCGTAAACTGCGTGCTTAGGCCTGCACTACTGTGTAACTTTTTTTGCCACACTGTACATGCACTACCTATATTGTTGTCTGCCTCCATAATGGGCCCAAGTTGACCTTTTTTATCTACCCCTTAAGCACTCATTCAAAATTAACATGCGGTTCTCCATTTGGAAACAGTTACTGGCTGTAGTATGAAAAAGGACGGGGGGTTACTAAAACAAATGTTGTATAAGGGGATGTACCTCTGAGGTTTATGGATCATTCTAGTTTTCTTTCTCACTGTTGCTTTGAATACTGAATATATATCTAAAGGTACTGTAATGGCTTTCAAGAAACTATCACTTTTTAGTTTGAAATCGTCCAACAGAAATGTAGGACATGTAGACTTTTGTTTCTGCTTGGTTACCATAACATTACCCACCAGTCTAGTAAAAGACAGGTGGATTATATTAGCAGGTGTTATCTATTCCAGGAGCTGCAAACCAGTTTAGATTTTTGGCACAAACCAAAATCATTAGCACATGTTTTATGTTTGTGTATCAATTTTAACCTCACATTTGTTTTTTGCTGTGCTGTCAAGTCAAAGCATGGGCCCACATACCTGCATGTGTTTTTGTTTTAGAACACAGTTGCTGAATGTTGATTTAAAATTTGTGAAAATATTTATAAAGATGCTATCTATAAGTATTTAATGAAGTGTTTTCTGATTTATAATCAGGACACTGGAGATCACTGTTCCTCTTACATTATGTCTGCCTCTTACACGTATCCTGTTCGATGGCATAAAAATACCCAGATGTCTAATGTTTTCCAAGTGCTTGCCATCTATGAACAGTGGAAAACAATAAAACATAAACATTGATAACTGAAGCCATTAACTGACAGTTAAATATAAATTGCTCATTAAGCATATTTCGTCATCTTAATTACGTCACATCTGTTTGAGAAAAAGCACTGAAATTAATACTGTGTACTTCATGAGAAGTGACACCTCACTCCTTATTGTTTCTCTAAACAATGGGATCACTTTATGCAAACTGCACAGCTGTAATTAAAGGCTGTGCTTTTAAGTGTCCTCTTGGAATTAAGTCCCTCAGAGTCTCTCCTTACTGTGACTTGATACCAGTTATCAGTCAGTTATCCTAATTTCTCCATCTGTTTACTGGCAAATTACCTTGGTTGTCAAGGTGTGAGCATCTGTTCACGCTGTTCTGTGCGAGACGGCTGAAGTCGGCTAATGTAGTCAGTGGCAAAAAGCTTAAGTTCTCACACGAGAAGTTTAATGCTCATTGTTTATTTATAGTTATTGATGGCAACTGCACAAATTAAGGCTTATGAACAAACATCATAAAAAGCACTCAAAATAAATACATATTTGATATAAAAATAAAAATACAAATAAAAAACTATTGTATAGTAGCCACTTATAACAACTCATTTGTTCACCTTTAGATTTGTATTATCATTGAATTTCAGATCTAAATTTACTGGACAAAGATTCTATTAAAAGGGATTTAAGCTTGTGGTTTTGTCTCCAAAAACAATGTTTTCATTGTTCACACTGTGCTTGTCCAAAGGGTACAAGGATTGTTTACATTTCAATTGTTACATGCAAAGTTTTTCTCCTTTTTCCTTCTGGGAATTAAAGGTAATTACCATGAATAAACAACATAAGCGATATACAAACAGACTGACTTAACTATGGCTCATTGGGAAAAGATATATCATAGTATGCACCTGTATTCAGTCGGAATTCCCCACGTGGACTGTGTATCTTTTCTCTTACAGACACCTATGTTAAAATGAATATACATTTTACTGTCAAAGGTAATACAGAGCACACTTACAAGTGAAACACCATTATAAAGTACAGTAACTGCTGGAAGTTGTAGTTTGGCAGGGCTCCGAAGACCAAAATATTGTGTTGGGCAGGCATTAGCACAGCTCCCTTTGAAAACAATGCCCTGTATCTGTACAAAACTGTTCTAGAATTATTTTTCAGACTGTGTTACATCTAAACAGCAATGATACATATGTTGTATTTAACAAAAAAAAGTCTAACTTGTTATATTTTGTGATCAGAAGAACATAAATGGATGTGAGGTGCCCAAGCATGTTACAGTGGTCAAATACGAGTATCTTTCACAATCTTTGGTTGCTCATACGCTGCCTAAAAGTGTACATGGGACGACTAAAGCAGCAGAAATGAACATACGCCGTGTGCTGTCACGATTAACATCTTGTGCTTGTTTTCTGTACGGGAACATGCTGAGGATTGTTACACACAAGGTGCGTCCTTTCATATCATTTACTACAGCCTGTTAATGCTCCAGATTACATGAGGTGGGCATTCTAATCAAAAATTAATTTTCAAACGTCTTTTTTTAAAGTTCTTGATAACATTGTAATCTTGAGAAAATTTTACAAATAGCTTTAAGAACCATTGTCCTTTGTAACCCGTTAATAAGTTTCTCTTTAATCCTGTCTTGTACTGTGGTCATGGATCTTTATTGTCTTTTTTTGTTGCATCAGCTTTTATCCTTCAGCATTTTGAAAGCGCTAGAAGAAACATTTGGTCAAGTCCAACAAACTGTAAGGGTAAGATGTTTACATTTATTTATTTAGTGTAGGACTGTAGACTTTTGTTTGCGCTGGGTTACCATAATATTATCCTCCAGTCTAGTAAAAGACAGGTGGATTACGTTAGCAGGAAGTATCAATTCCAGGAGCTGCAAACCAGTTTAGATTTATTAATTTAGTTGATGATTTTCTCCAGTGATTTACACAGATAGATAAGAGTAATTCGGGATCATTATTTTGCTTAAGGGTTATAACAGCAGGAAGTGGGATTCAAGCAGCAGCTGTAACTACTACACTACCTGCTGACTTATGTNGTTATAACAGCAGGAAGTGGGATTCAAGCAGCAGCTGTAACTACTACACTACCTGCTGACTTATGTTCCTTTTCTTGAATAAAGAGCACAACTGGAGGCGAAGAAACTTTCAAACAAGAAAACCCTCAGTGCCGCCTATGTGACACACAGGCCCAATCCTCAGTGAAAGATTATCTTTGTCATAACCGGTACAGACATGAAACAAGCCTGAACACATTGTAATGCTATCACAGAACTCAGTCCTCTCCAGGCAGGACCTGTCTTTGCGTTGCAATGTTAAAACAGTGTGACCGTTCTCACAGCACAAACTGTCTGTACTTTATAAAATGCTCACTGCACATGTTGAAATCAACTTCATCTTGCCTGGAGGCCAGAGATTAGATCTGTGTACTGCTTTTTATGGTGCAGTTTGATGCTGTCTAGTTTCCACATACCTATATAGTTCAGTACACAAACAGAAGTGTCTGGACATTTACACATTCTGTGGTGTGTGTCACATTTTTACCTTTGCCAAAATTTAGAATAGCATGCTTAAACATTTGTGTGCATCAGAGAAGTGTTATGCCTGCTACCTCTCTCTGACAGTTAAAGGTATTGTACAGAAAAGAAATCCAGCTGTCTGAAGACCCTCCGGTCTATGGAGGACACACATCAGGGCAAAATTAAATGCCTGAAATGTTAGTTACAGCAAGACAACATGACTACAGGTGTGTTTTAATCCTTGAAAACCAGCCCCCACTTAGGAGCAAAAAGGCTTCAGTTTCTAGACACTTTCCAAACTTCTGCGATACACAACTGAAAATCAGCCATCATTTTGCTGTGCCCCTGGTTCAGCTGTGCTGTGATTATCCACTAAATATAGCAAGACTTAACTCATTCAACCAAAATGACCAAACAGCTGATCAACAGTGACCCTGAAGGAAAACCCGCAATTAAAACAAACAAAGCATTCAATTACCAGAAAATGTGCTGTTAAGAGTTCCTCGCTATGGAATGTTCCTATTTTCTGTGTATATCCAGGTTAAGTAACAGTGTCTTCATATGTGTTTCTTATTCATGTTTTGCTGCTGTAAAATATCAGTACAGAAAAATTGAAACATCACACAAATACACAGACAGTGAACGCAGCTGGGATGTCTATATGTATTTCTTTTTCAAATACCAATAGGCAAAGTAGCCCATCCCGCCTAGGGAACCCATGAGGAAGGAGGCACCAAAAAAGGATGGTGGTTTCTTCTTGACCATCCTGAATGCACTGGGTAGTACAGCAGACAGGAGCGTGGTGTGGATGTCACCCAGGACCTTGCGGAAGGCATAGCGCTTCTGGACCCGCTCAAAAAAGGACTGCAGGTTGGGTCGGCTGCCATCCTCCCAGTATTTCTTCGAGAGTCCTAGGAACTTGAGCTTGTGCAACGTGGCTCCTAGGCAAATGTCAGCTAAGGTGAAATCAGGTCCACAAAGCCACAGTTCGCACTTCTGACCTGAGAAGAAATAAGCATTTTAGTTTCATGCTAGCCTTTTCCAAAATATAATGGAACAATAGAGGGACACACCTCAGATGTTACACATACAGCTTGGCGGTGGAACTGATTATAGTGAAATGCCCACCAACCTTGATACTCCAGCTTCCTTTTTTCTAGTTCAGCCTCCACCTGGTCAAGCACCATGGCCAGCTCACTGAGTATCTTCTTCAGGTAGTTCACATTGTCATGGTCCAGGATTTTGGCCTACAAGTACAAACATGATCAGCGGTGCCACCTCATCCAATTGCCACCCCAGCAGCAAGTGAAAATCCATCTTACTGTCATTGTTGTTATTTCAGCTTTGCTGATGCTTTTGCCCAGAGTAGCTTAAAAGTGTTACCTTTCAGGGTAATTTTCTTTCTGGAGAATCCTACAGTAGAGCCCCATGTGGGGCCCACATCAATGACCTTCAGGATATGAGTGTCATAGTCCTCTATATTACCAGCTACTCAGTGGGATGAGCCTTGGTTTAATTTAGATTTGTTGGCGATGGATGAGGCAGCTCAGCCTTTGGCACTGACAACATCTTGGACCGATACATGTAAGATGGATAGAGACACTAGATGAGCCCTGACACAAATATTTCTGATGTTCTAGCACTGTTCGCAATGTGTAAGATAAATACGGTGCCAATCTGAATCAGGTTGGAGCTGCACCGTTTCACAGCAGACATCAGTAATAATAACATGTGTCAGCAGACCTTGTCCTATACGGTGTGAAACTAAATCCTCACAGCAGCTTCCCTTTGTCGGTGAATGTTTTTGCAGAGCTTCTTGGGGTCAGTGATTCACAAAAAGCGACTTTCCTCATAATTTTGTGCATACCTGCATGACCGTGTCTTTGTCGAAGGTGAAAATAAAAGCCCTGTCATATCCTGAAGGGTGAGGGACACAGACGCAGTAAGCCAACGCCCACACTGCAACCTGACAATCAAGTAGGAACACGAAACTGGTGCCCAGCGCAGTAGGGAGTGCAGACAGACAGTCTGTCTGGGGTGTGTGCGCTTGAGGACGGATCTTCCCTCACCCTCAGTACTCCCCCTTCTAGTGGACACCTTCTCTCTTTCCTGCCTCTCACCTCTGCATCAGCTTAGTTCACTTCCAGTGAATCCTCTTTTGAACCTCACTTTTCCCAGCAATGGGCTTCTCTTCATCCAGATTCTCTGGCTGAGCTGCTCTCCCAACAACAGTCTACTGTAGCACGCGGTTATTATTCATAAAATCCATCTTTATCATTAAGCACTGAATCCTGGTCAGGGGTGCGGCGGTTCAGGGCCTATTCCAGAATCACTTGCCACTAAGCTATGAAACAACACCCTATATGAGACACCAGTCCACCACAGGATTATTCATAATCACTCACTAAAGATAACTATTCAGGGTGCACTCCCAGTTGGTTCACGCAACACTTTCCTACAGTTACACAGTATATGTTGTGAACATCAGCAATATCTCCTACTATCTTCTACTTACTGAAGAAACTCAAAATGTAGCAATTTGCTGATACCGACATATATACATGGCAACATACCAATAAGGGGAGTACTGGTAATAACTTTTTTACACTTTAAGCGCTGTCTTCATTTAAGACATTGGTGACAGTGCAGGAGAAATGCTTTGCTTTTTGCAGTTATTCCTGCTGCTTATTGTTCTTGTTCTATTTTCAATTATGCGATGAAAAGGAAGACATCACACAGTACATGCAAGTCGTTTCATTGTACTCTTTAAATGGTAACGTGAGAAGTATTCTTTATTATGCGTTCCGAGTTCTACCTCTACCACTAATGGCTACTGAATGGTTTGTCTGGAACCTGGGAAGATCATTGACAAAGTTATTTGAGAAGTTCATTTTCTCTGCATGTCCAGACAATAGGTATTCTTATGAAAATGATTGTCTATCTCTCTCACTAAATTCAAGACCTCTCAAGCTCTCTTGCTCTTTAACTCATCACACAGATGCCCCTGGTGCATCTGAGATTGGGTGGCAGACCATGAGTAGTTCCTCCAAACAACATCAAGGCCACATCTTGAAAGACATCCCTTTTTAGTGGAACAACTCGTTTTCTCTTCACCTAAAATAAGGTAAAGCGGCGCTCTCCCTTGGTGTAATCTAACGTTGATTCAACTGTTCTATGGTAATATTGTTTGGAAGCTGAAGCCCTTTGACGCATCAAAAGGCAAAAACATTGTCTCACCATCAGTTTTTTCTGCTTGGACAAGTAGGGTTCCATGAGCTGAGGCTCCTCATGGTCCAGCTTCATCAGTTCAGAGGCAGCATTAGCGAGATGTCCTGCAGAGGGACGGATCAAGAAGCACCATTTTACTGGGAGATGCTCCTGCTCATCATTGCAAGAAGGTATGCAACTGATTCATTCAAATCACATATTAACACATAACAGGAACAAAATTCTTGCATGTAAGTAATACAGTGTGCCAAGCAGCGATCAAATACAAAGTGAAATAACTGGAAAAGCAAATAAATCTCATTTAGCAACATTCCACTGTCTTAAAAGATGAAGCACATTTAACTTAGTTCTATCAAGCTAGTGTTCAGTGGATTTACATTCAGAACTAAGTGCTCTGTCTTTAAGTTAAATATTTTATTGTTATTTGCTAATGACAGAAGTGGATGGAGACCTGTGAAGACAGCACAGTTAATAATAACAAATAACTATATACAGTGTACAGCTCAAACATGTTTTAGATCGTATTTTTTCTAGCAAATCTCTGCAAATGACAGTCATAAATTGCCTGTTCCCCAATATGATAAATAAAACATCCAAGGCAGCCTTTTAATGTGAAGAGCTGAATTTTTCCTTGTGCCATGAGTCTGTTTTGACCAAAGGGCAAACACCCTATAGCCTCTTTATTTTATATTGTGCTGGCAGCCAAATGTGCATACAGAGGAAAGACACCAAGTACACATCATTTTCCCAGTGGATGTAATGAAATGTGATGTAATTGAGTAGATTTTGGTACGAAGGCTGTGTGACGTGCTTGTCAATGCAGACATTAGCACCACTGACAACCTCAAAGATCATAACTGACTAAAACATGGCTTCATCTGTAACACCTTAATGAAAAACAACAGCTGATTTATCAAAATTCTGTATTTTTTATACATTCCCAGTTCTAATTAATTTCATGCCAAAATTCTGCCTGGACCACCAGTGTGGCCTGTTTTAAGGACATTGAAGTCAATTATGTAATAGAAGCACTTGCTGCAAGAAAAGCAGTTCCTGAGTTCTGTGAATAGCCTGGTGCCAAGTACCCCTCCATTAAAACCCTGGCCGCTTTGCTGCTGGGAGGAGCTGAGTCTTCACAAGGTCAACTGAGGGGCTTTGTATAATGGATCCATGAAAAATTATACTTTTGTTTTTCACTCTGAAGATGCTAGGACTGACTTTTTTGAATATTAACAATTTCTTAACTCTTGTTCAACCACAACACTGTTCAAAACTGTAAGTTGTGATTTTTATACTCCGGCTAAATAAAAAAAATCAGTGACCAAAGAAATGCATAACTGCCGAATTCATGGGAAGATATCTGTGTTGCCTAACCATTAGTACTACCATTTTCAGCATGACTTTGAAGACAGACTTATCTCCAATCTCCCTATCCACACCATCGCCCTAAACAATTTATCTCTCTTGTGGCTGTGAGTGGACTTCATCACTAGAAAGCACTGAACTCTGGCATCACTTACTACGTATTTCAGCAGTGGCGTACTTTGGAATCATGGAGTCAGTGGTGAGCTCAGGATGAAGGATGCAACCATGCGTGTAGGCGTCCATGGGCAGGCCGTCCAGAAGTTCCCGGTACTGTTGCACACGGGCATGCAGCTGGCTTCCAGCATCAGGGATCAGCTGGACCACAGTGTCTGCAGGTCCCCAGTGCCACACGTACATGTTGGCACACAGAGCGAAGTGAGTGGTTTTCATATGCTTCCAAAAAAATTTCGTTTCAGAAGTTCTAGAAGTTCATCTAAATATTCTTGTAAAATATTCAAGGAAGCCAGTGACAAAGTCTATAAGATATGTAGACATGGACCAACATCTGAATAGCTTTGTAGTTTTGTTTACTCTGTTACACTGTTACTTAAAGCAAATACAACGGGAGCAGTTTCTCTAACCCAAGAGGGCTGTTTGGTCTGTGCACTATGGAGGACAGTGTAAGATGTGTTCCTGTCAGCAGACAAGAAATTTTGTTTATCACCAATGCCCAAAAGAACCCACTGTTGTGAGATTTCTCCTGGGATCATTAAAGTATCTACCTATATCTCTATCTATGTGTCTAACATTCACTTATAGTCACATCTGAGATTATCATATATCGGGACTCCTAAGTATCTTTATGGCTGATCACTTCAAATATATATTATAACAGGATCAGACACCTCCACAAAATTCAGCCTGTTCTTTACTAACCTGTCTGCATTTGACTAGAATTTAACAGTAATCATCAATTTTGGGGAAAATTTTCTTGATGTAGGTTTGAATAATAGTTTCTATTTTTGGCAGTTTGCTGTAGCTTCACAAGTTTGTAGCTTGTCCCTTAACAACTAGGATAAAATGTGATATCCTGAAATAGTAATATAGTGAAAAAGACTTATTTATGAAGCTTAGTACTTGACATTAGTACTTGATATTGATTCTACTGTCTTTAGTTCCTACTGAGACAGGGGTTGAACCCAGAAGTCCCGTGATTGATACTGGATGTGTCTAAGATCATGACAGAACGCTGGCTTGAGACAGCATTGAACTCTGAAATTTAACAGCACTCGCCACACTACAAATTCTGAGTCTGCAGTCCTTTTTCAGTCAGTCCAGGAGGAGCTTCTCATTTAACACGCATTGCCAGAGAAAGTGAGTGCAAACACCAGTAACGTGGGAACGAGACATTTCCCACGCTTCGCACCTTGAAGGGCCGCTGTAACTCGATTTCCCTTTAAGGGTTGTCATAGTGACCCGTGATGCTCCACAGGAGGGTTTCAGCAGCATTGCGACTCACATTGGTAATGTTCCCATTCATTTCCCTGGAGTGTTACGCTAATACACTCAGCCGTACAGAAGTCGGCATTTTGTACGTCAGTGATTGTTCAAAAAATACTACATTTTATATATCTATATAAATCATCTATATAAATGAGAAATTCTTTTAGCTGCTACTATGAAAGGGGTTCTCCAGATCTGAAAGTAACTCAATTCCGTTAATTGCTATTTGAGTTTCTACAATTTGTTTAACTTGGTATTTCCGTGACTGCTTCTTGGCCTCACTAATAACGGCCAAATAGTTGAATAGTTTAGACATATCAATATAATAATATAATTCAAACATGCAAACTAAAGGTATATTATTACATAATCATGTAAAAATCCAGACTATAAAATAAGACAGAAATATATAACAAGAAGAACACTATACAAAAGAATGACAGCAATGAAAAAATGCTAGATTAAATTCAAAATACCTCCTGTAAAATTTGTCTCTAAGTATTCGATAATGTGGTTGTAGTCACTGACGATGGTGTCTCCATGGATGAAGACTGGCACTTCTTCCCCCAGGTTGAGCCTCATGAACCAGGGCTCCTTGTGCTCTGTCAGTGGGAGGCTGACATCACGTTCCTCACAGTGAAGACCCTTCTCATGGATGACCAGCCGTACCTGCAGCCACAGAGCATTGTCCCTTGAAAGCACACTACCCAGGCCAGTCACAGTGCGCATTAGACACAGTGTCCCAAATGCGCAGTGTACGCACAGTCCTATACTTACCCTTTGCAGAGCACACCTTGTGTGTACTGTACACAGAACACCCAAATCGTCATCGGAGACATTGCAGGACTCAAGCAGCTAACCAAGTTTTTGAAAAGAAATCCCAGTTCAAAATACAATTTGTCAAAACAGCAACCACTGTTCTGATGCAAACTTAGAGTCTAATGGACTGCGTAGGTTTTCTCCTATCATTTTCGCTGCATCACCTTATTTGCCTATCTGAGCCTTCAGCAGCATAGGGCCTCAGATGTGCACTTGTACTTCGCATTACAAACATCCTACTTGCATATTTAAAGATGGGGACATTTACTGGTTTATTTATTTATTCTGAATAGCATTTCCTTAACGGTTTTGTTTGTTTGTTTGTTATTTCTCTGCAGCTGGGTGAAAGTGGCCTGCATTTCTGTTTTCCATCTTTAAATGGCCTCAGAACACAGCCAGATAGAATAGAAACTCAAATGGTGCTGTGGGGGATCAACACAGGCAGTTGCAGCATCTCAGAGTTGTACTGGACTGATTTTACCCAGCATATTTTTAGGTTTTCTGGACGTTTACAGAAATTACCCAGCAATTTAATGGAGGTACATCTCTATTATTATGCTTTTTTTAATTGGAACAGAAAGTGACCAACATGCTTGTGTGGTCATTTTTTGCTTCCTCCTACCCAATTTTGTGGAAATGTACGATAGGATATACACTCAGCATTTATGTTGAACCCCTTTTTTGAATTCATTCTCCCCACCATTATGCTGAAACTCGTTCCCCTTCGTCTTCCTCACTGTTTTATTCTCCTGAGCTCCACCACGCGTTGTGCCAGCTCAGTGATGACTTGCAAGAATAAAGCAGAACGACACACCAAACACCAGAATGTGTAGATCATTTATTGACACTAATTTCAAAATAAGCTTAACTTACTGAAACAAGACTGAAACAAATTCAAAAGCATCTGATAAAGTTAACTCAGACCTAAATATAAATTCACCACCAAACTCCACATGCAAGGAACTATATCGATTTCTTCACAAAGCCTTCAATTATATTGCCATTTCATGGCATCAAGCCATATTTGTGTTATCCTTCTTTGTGCACAAACTGTCCTTCATGTATTTTGGATCTGTGATCAATAAAATCACATCAATATATGGCATTCAGTTGACACCCCAATCCAGTGCCAGAATGGAAGCGTAATTTTTTGCTGTGCATTACAACTATGCCACATTCAGAAGACGGCACAGTGTTTTAATGCATCAAAATTAATGGACATAGACTGTTAAGTATTTACCAAAAGACTTCTTGCATTGTCCCATAACAACTTAGTCCGTAATCCCGTTCTGTCGGTTTATTACTCCCCAGGGCATCACAATAATCCTGTTTATCTCATCTTCTGTCAAGCATAGTTACATTTCTGTAACAAACTAAATTACTGTGTCCTGTAATGTTCTCCAAAGGTCCCGCAACTGTTTATTCCTCCCTTACGTTGTTGTTGGACTTAATGACTGTTCTGAAACGATAACTGGGGACAGTTGCACCTTTGCAAAGACTGAATGCAGGACACAGAATGGACAGAAATGCCTCTGTACTGAATTACTAACACAGCTGTATACAAAAAGGTTTGTCATTTCATCAGCTGTTCTGTTCATTTCCTATTGTGCAGGAGGACTGCATTAAATGAGGCTCGAGCGTATTTCTCATTATTTCACAAAGGTTAGATTAAACTAGTGTTACGTGTCTGTGTTGCTCCTGCTGTTTGGCGGTTGTTTTTCTGTTTTTCCCCTGTCTGTGTCTGTTCTGTGTCGCAGGTGGTTTGCTCCATCCGTCAATCATCAACCATCAACCTATCGGAATGTGCCAACCGATGA